>JAXGGA010006284.1:0-71024 GCA_038373865.1 Uloborus plumipes
GGCTGAAAGATTATTTTCATTCATTTGTTTATTTAATGTTTGTTAGGTTCATGTTTTCCCACTACCAATAAATTTGAAAGTTATTTTAATTGTACACGATAGGATCGAACCTCGAACTTACCGTTTACAGAGAGCTCTCAGAGCAGGCACGCTTGGTCTCTGGGCCAGTTTTACGTTCATAAGACTTTTAACGCTTCCAGTAATTTTAACGCTCGGTGGAACTTTACACAGGCTACGGAATCGCAATCACTTCATCCCTACCAGGAAACTACAAGAACAGTTTCAAAGTTTAAATACGTATCAATTGAAAGATAATCTCTAGACATTTTTGAAGCGAACATTTTCTGCCCTTGTTATCGTGATACATTTTCTTAAAATCTGACGAAATTTTTCAAAATAAGCTTCACATTTAAATGCTTGGCAGGAAGTAGATCAAGCAATTTTAAAGTAGACAACTATCTTCAAGCAGTACGAAAGCTGATTGAAACTTACCTTGATTTTTCATATCAAAAGGATTGATGGACTTTACCTCATATTTCGATAAAGGGGTCATGAGGATAAACAATGTGTGCCAAATACATGTGCCAACAGATACATGTTCTTTTTCTTGGTACTTATTTAACTTTTTTTTTTATAATTACACCATCCTATGATTTCCTGGTTAGTGATACTCGTAGTTTCATCATCATGTGCATCAGCCTGTTTAAAAATGACGCTGCTTATATTTTTCTTAGAAAATAAGCAGTATTTTCTTCGTTTGCGTCATCAAATTCTAAAATTTGAGCTGTATGACACTTGTTTTACGTTGATTTTAGTTTCACTAATACATTAACACCAGCTTTTGCAGCTTATGGTTGCTCAGCTAATAACTCCTTCTAGGATTTAATAATCATCTTGTCTTTTATTCGTAGAGTTTTCTTCATTAATGATGCGTTCTATTGTAAAATCATCATTATTATTAGGGGACCCATTTACGCCTAGTAGGGAAGTCTTCCGGGTTAAGTGAAACTCTTCCTCTTAGACACTTATTAACCCTACACTGTATAGCGTAGCCAATTGGATACATGGACTTTTTTTCCTTATGACCAGGCATAAGGCAACTCAAGCAAGTATTAGGTATCTTTAAAGCAAATGTAACCATCTATCCTCAAAATTAAATATTTAAAAATGTTTTCCAATGTTTCCTTATTACATTGAAATACATATGTTGTTCTTTCGAATTAAAAAAAAAAATCACGTATTGTAGGGTTAATACTGCTTTGTGTAAACATTACTATTGTTGTACGCAATTCAGTTGAGTTTTAACTAAACATAAAACACTAAATAAGCATTAAAATATAATAACAACTAATCAGGAAACACGTTTTTGAAAAATGTTACTTTAACTCCCTAAAAATGTGTTTGGGATAATTTATTTACTTAACGCCTATGACCCGGAACAAATAAGGTTACCTGAAGCTCAAATATATGCCAAACCAATCTGTTTGATGAAATGTGACAGGATTAATTTGAAAGACGTATAGATACCGTAAACATATTTCAATTTTTTTAAGGTGGAGGAGGGGGGGGGGACTGAGTCCACTTGCCAACTAACTCTATACTGAATCAACTTTCACATTTAGAGGAAAACAGGAAAATAAAGGATATAAAATAAAGTGCCCACTTAAAGTAAAATATTGAAAACTTTTCCGAATATTAATACAAAAGTTGGAAAAATGAAAAATTATAGATTTTTAAAAAACGCCAATCATGCCGCTAATGCTACACAAGGTCAAATGAAAAAAGTAACTAAAGAAAGAAAATAAAACGAATAAAATAAATGCATAAACAGTTAAATATACTTACTGTAATTTGCAAGTACTGCAGACTATTACAGTAAAATGAGCAAATATTTTAGGTTTTTATCCTAATAATACAGGAAGAAAATAACTAAATACTGTAATTTTATCTCCAAAATAGTTTTTCTACATAAAAACAAAGACTCTATATTTTTAATATTTTTAAAATGTATTTAATGTACTTTAAATATTTTACGAAATACAAGCAAGCATCATGATTTAAACTTAGGTAAAATTACGCTACTGAAGTACCCGATTGAAGGGTACTTGAATTCCAATGTTTAAATTGATAAAAAAAAGCAAGTACTCAAAGGAAGGCGTACTTTTTGTTGCGAACTTTGTGCGAATTAAAGTTCCCAACTTTATTTATTTTTTCATTGCCAGAAGCGAATTCAACTCTTAACCATCAAAGACAGTTTCATTTCTTTGGATTTTGAAAGGAAAACATTACTGAGAAATCTTTGTAATTTCTTCAACAACAATTTTCCATTTTCTAACATTTAATAAAAAATATAAATTTCAAATACTAGTATTTTAAAAAGAAGAAAAAAAGTCGGTCGCTGCCTATCCTTATGCTATTTTTCGCTTTCCCAATTTAAATAGGAATTAACTCTTTAATTTGATTTTTGCTTTGCACTTCGAAGTAGTTTAGAAAGATCAGAAAGCTTCCGTCTTCGAAAAAATCGAATTAAAGAATAACTGTCTGAATATATATGTGCAAAACTTATCTTCAAGCTACTGAAGGATAAAGTTTTCTTCTTCCATTTTTAACGTTTTCATTGATTTTTACTCTCAAAGTAAAAGCACTTTAATTTCCAGTATGATAATCGTTAAACATAATTACTTGGTGTTATAAGCATATGTTTTTCTTTTTTTAGAAGGGAAACTAGAAACTATTAGAAATATATACACTGCAAAAAAATAGATGTTATTTCAACAGTGTAATACAGCTAGTTTTACAGTAAAATGGCTAATTTTACAACAGTAGACTGAAATTGGTAGTTTGCAGCAATAAACTGTAAAATTGTTAGTTTCGTAGTTTATTACTGTTCATTTTACAGTTTTAAACTGGAACCTTTGCTGCCAGTACTATTCCGTAATTTTACAGTATAATACAGTTATTTTTATGGTAACATTGCTGATTTTACAGTAATAAACTGTAAAATTTTATGTTTTAAAGTGAGCTAGTTTTAGAGTTTATTACTGTACTTTTACAGTTTTTAACTGGAACCTCTGCTGCCAGTATTATACTGTAAAAACAACAGCTTATTTTTACGGTGTAACAGGTGGTAATTTATGATCGTGTAATATCATAGAAGTTCAGATTATGGGGTTAACAAAGCCTTCTAATAAATGTCTTCAGTAACATGCTGTAAGTTAGATGTCTTCGAACTGTTATAGATTAAGCAACACTTAGGCCTGGAATGATGTTGTTTATTTGAGGGACTCCATTCTACCCTTTAAAAATACTACCTAAGTTCCCATTTTAGATTTTTATGTCGTTGTCTCTCAAGGGTGTTTTGGGCTAACGTTTTGTTTAACGTATCCTTAATTTCTTCAAAACGTAAATTAATTCAAAGGCAATGTTTGCACCATCTTAATTCGTATTGGATTAGGCATCAATTTTAGATTTGAAGATATTTCCTCTAACTGGCTTCAGATATTAACAATGCGTAATGAAAAAAATATATTTATTTATTCTGTGTCAAAACAAACAAAATATGAACTGTGTCTATATTGCTCACTGAAAGTGGTTGAAAACCTTTTAAATGATGATTTACTTATGAAGTTTGATAAACTGTTTAGAAAATGAAGGCGTTTCCATAAAAAATACCTTTGGGGCCTAAAAGAATATTAAATTAAAAAAAAAAATCAATAAAAATTGCCATTAAAAATGCTGTCTACATGGTATAATATATGTCATTGAAGTTACAGAATGCAACGCAATTTTATTTTGAATTAAATGAAAATGAGTACAAATAACAAAACAAATTTTTAACTAAATGAACCACTTCCAACCGCCTCTTTGCTTTTTGCTTGAAATTATCTTTGCAAGAATTTCTTGTTTTGGGATTTGCAATGTGGATTGGAAGATTGGCACGTTTTGTCAATTGGTGGATTCTCGTCTCTAATTTAAGTTATATTTTGGGATTAACTTTTTATCTATACATTTTTATTTATTTGTTGAAATGCTTACATAATGTTGTACTATATTTTCGTGAATATTTCACGGTAAAATCTGCATGATGTTTTATCGCTTCATTTTGTCTGAAATATTTGTTTCAAAATGTATGTCCGCTAAACCGGATGTGTCATAACTTCTAAACTTAAGTACCTACGTACTGGAATTTTTTTAATAAGATACCATATTTTGCCATAGTACTCTGAATTCCAAATAAAAAAAAGAGCCAGCAATTTTATTATTCCGACTGGAGGGTTAATTTGATCATATGTTTAATAGAAGGCACATACTCGATTTAAAAAAAAAAAAAACCTGTAACGTACTCAAGATATATGAAACGACAGCCATTACAACAGAAATTATGGTTTCCTTTCGGCTAACTTAAAGAACCATGATAATGTAACACAAAAATGTTGAGACTAAACGGAGCAAAAATAGAATTTAATAAGGGGATCAATTCGCAGTAATCCTCATAATATAAAAGTGGTTGAAGAGGAATTGCGTGTTCCTCCAACCTCCCAGGTGCATTATTTGTCATTGTTCATACAATTATTGGAAATCCTATTAGTATTATCCGTAAAAAAACCAAAACTTGCGAAGTATCGTGGCCTCTTAATGCTCTTATTCGCGTGGTTAACTTCTTCCGGAAAGTTCATTTACTTTACAAAACGGAAACTTAAGGAAGGTTGCAGCGTAATTTATTTCTTTGACATTTCTGTAGCTTTTTGGAACTTTTTAAAAACTAAAGTAAGTTTAAATTTTTCATGTACACTGGTAAAAATTCAGTTAAATGTTACTGTAAAATGTTGCGTTTACCGTACAGAAATTTTTTACAGTGAATTGTATCGGTAAAAAAAATGCGATTGCAGCGCCAATTGATCACCACGTGACTTACTGTGAGATGCAAATATACCCTACTTCCGCTCTCCAGATGTGATTCATCTGGTACCGTGGACAGTAAAGCAGTGTGAAAAAAATTCGGTCCCGGGTGCGATCCTTGTCGTTTGTATCTCGCGTTTTTTAATTCTCTTTTTCTCTTCCGTAAAATTTTACAGTAAAAACTATTATACAGTAAAAGTTACTGGCAACAAGGATGCCAGTAACTTTTACAGTAAAATTTCTGGAAAATTTTCAACAGTGTATACACAATTAAAAATATATAATAAACAGTTTAGTACACTGTCCAACCTCGAAAGGCCTCGCCTATGACCGTTGAACGGTTTTATTTCAAAAAGGGATGACAACTTGATTAAGAAAATGCACCATGGAAGCATTTCTGCTTTGTCCAATATTTTATTTTTCTAGAATTGATAAGGAAGGGGAATAAATTAAAAAAGAAAAAACATCAAGGCAAACCAGTACGCTAAATAAAGGAACCCAAGGGAGAACAAAAAACAAAGCAAAATCTTCTGACATTCCTTATCTCTCTTATCACCATCACCCCTATTTTAACAAAATCAGCAGGGACCTGAGGCATGCGCAAAAGCGTCCGAGGTCGCCGGGAAAAATATCAAACTGTAGGAGTGAATGTATTTATCAAATATTACATCATACTTGTTGGCAGTAACGTAAAAAGTTCGGATAAATATTGCACCGATTGACTTTCTAAGATTATAAAGTTTTCTCAGATATATTTTTTCCGTTTTAAAATATTTCTTGAAATTGAATATAATCAGTATCGCGCCTTTACATTAATAGAGAAACTGATTTCATGTAATACCATTTTTTTTTTCAAATTTTTTTTAATAATCTTAGTGTTTGCTTTCTTTTGTTTTATGCCACAAACGGTTAACAATTGAATCTCAATCAACGAATATCTCATATGGAACCTATTATCGCAAAAAACCTACTCATCAGGAAATAATATTTGCCTCTTTTTTATATATATATATATATATACAGTGAACTCTCACTTATACGCCGGCCATAGGGACCAACAGAAAAAGGTTCATAAGTGAGAGAAACGTATAAATGAACAAGCATATTCAAAGGAATAAAACGCTACATAGTTACTAATGAGATAATGAATAAGAATGTTTCTATGTTAAAGAGAGAACAAAAATTGTAGCTTACCTAATTACAAACTGTTCCCTTTAAAACGATGCATAATATATAATTGTCCTTCTCTGAACTCGAGTTCAAGGGGAAAAATGCCTTCCGTGAGAAATAAAGGCGAAGGATTAAAGATGAAAATGAAGAAAAATGCTTATTTTTTAAAGAAAATAACTAAATTTTTTTACATTTTAGGGAAATCTGGCGCATAAGGGAAATATTTATCTTTAGAGCGACGCATAAACAAATGGTACTATCATTATTTTGCTATGGAATGTGCTGTGGCGTCGTTTAGAATCGTTTATTATTTAGAATCGTCATATAAGTGAAAAAGGCCCATAAATGAGGCGGCGTATAAGTGAGAGTTCACTGTATATATATAGAACTCCAGTTGAACTTATGTTATATGCTACAGTTAAAGAGCTCATAGATAAGTATTCAGAGTACTTGTAGACACAAATGTTATTTAAAAAAATCAAATTTATTCGGTGTCCATAAAAAGGTATATCAAATGTAATTTTTAAAGTTGAATTGAATCGAGCAAATTCTTTTGCAAACGTAAGTGATAGCAAAAAGATAAAGTGGGTGAGTAAAAATTATTCTAAAATAGCTGCCATTAAAGGATACCTGTCAATTACTTAGTAAGCAGGTGAAAGATGATGATTCAATTAAGCACAACTACACATTTTTATTATTAATAAGAAAACGACAATGTTTAAGAGGCTTCTTTTTTTTTATGAATATTTCATTCTGAATCGGAGAAGGAATAATCTTCGTCGTCAAAATGAATATAAAAATGTATTTTGTGTAGCAATAGAATGATAAATATTAAAAAAAAGCTAAGAGCACTTTGCACCATTTTATACTGGCTTATTCAATCAATGATCATTAGTTTTACAATCCCCATAGAAGACATTTACTTTTGACAAGAATCTACTAGTAAGAAGTATAAGGATCCTTAGGTAGATTTCAAACTCGAGCACTGACTCTGACTGAGAAACCATCACGTGTTTTTGACACTTCGAGTGCAGAGCGTTTGTCGATAACTTCGTTGAATCTTGAAGATCCAATTTTCTATCTGATGCAAGAAAAGTGTTGCTGAGTAATAACCATTCGTCTAGACGTAACTTATTTTAATTAAAGCAGCACTTGGAATCATTGGAAATAGAGTGATGGAAATAGAAAACTCACGTTTGACATTTTCTATTAATTGAATTCATGTTTTCTTTTATAACATAAACTATTATTTGTCAATCTATATATATAAAAGAAAGTCGTGTTAGTTACACTATTTATAACTCAAGAACGCCTGTACCGATATGGCTAAAAATTGGTGGGTAGGTAGCTTAGAGCCAGGAGACGGACATAGGCTTTAATTTATGTGTGTCAGTTACATAAATAGAAAAAAGTCTTATTGACTTCGCCTTTTTACGAAGCCTTTTTTGACACCTCCATGACTGAGCGACATAAAGCACACGTTCTGGCAGCTTCCGGAGCGCCGTAAACAGGTTGTAAGTTAGCTGTGCGTTGAGTGTCATTTGACTTTTTTGTGAAGTAAATTACAAACAAACGCGTTACTTCCATTGAAATTTATATGTTATAAGCTGTCAGAAACGATTGTCACTTAAGAGTTTTTACGCCTCTGAGGCTGAGAGATGGAAAGCGCTTGGTGAGATAGCACCTGGACTGCAGTTAAAGAGGTTGTTCTTCTCACTAAGATTCTATCTTCTATATTATATATATAAAAGAAAGTCGTGTTAGTTACACTATTTATAACTCAAGAACGCCTGTACCGATATGGCTAAAAATTGGTGGGTAGGTAGCTTAGAGCCAGGAGACGGACATAGGCTATAATTTATGTGTGTCAGTTACATAAATAGAAAAACTGTCTTATTGACTAAGCCTTTTTACTAAGCCTTTTTTGACACCACCATGGCTGAGCGACATAAAGCACACGTTCTGGCAGGTTCCGGAACGCAGTAAACAGGTTGTAAGTCAGCGGTGCGTTGAGTATTATTTGACTTTTTCGTGAAATCTATATATATAAAAGAAAGTTGTGTTAGGTACACTATTTATAACTCAAGAACGGCTGCACCGATATAACTAAAAATTGGTGGGTAGGTAGCTTAGAGCCAGGAGACGGACATAGGCTAAAATTTATGTGTGTCAGTTACATAAATAGAAAAAATGTCTTATTGACTAAGCCTTTTTACTAAGCCTTTTTTGACACCTCCATGGCTGAGCGACATAAAGCACACGTTCTGGCAGGTTCCGGAACGCAGTAAACAGGTTGTAAGTCAGCGGTGCGTTGGGTATTATTTGACTTTTTTGTGAAGTAAATTACAAACAAACGCGTTACTTCCATTGAAATTTATATGTTATAAGCTGTCAGAAACGATTGTCACTTAAGAGTTTTTACGCCTCTGAGGCTGAGAGATGGAAAGCGCTTGGTGAGATAGCACCTGGACTGCAGTTAAAGAGGTTGTTCTTCTCACTAAGATTCTATCTTCTATATATATATATAAAAGAAAGTCGTGTTAGTTACACTATTTATAACTCAAGAACGCCTGTACCGATATGGCTAAAAATTGGTTTGTAGGTAGCTTAGAGCCAGGAGACGGACATAGGCTATAATTTATGTGTGTCAGTTACATAAATAGAAAAACTGTCTTATTGACTAAGCCTTTTTACTAAGCCTTTTTTGACACCACCATGGCTGAGCGACATAAAGCACACGTTCTGGCAGGTTCCGGAACGCAGTAAACAGGTTGTAAGTCAGCGGTGCGTTGAGTATTATTTGACTTTTTCGTGAAATCTATATATATAAAAGAAAGTTGTGTTAGGTACACTATTTATAACTCAAGAACGGCTGCACCGATATAACTAAAAATTGGTGGGTAGGTAGCTTAGAGCCAGGAGACGGACATAGGCTAAAATTTATGTGTGTCAGTTACATAAATAGAAAAAATGTCTTATTGACTAAGCCTTTTTACTAAGCCTTTTTTGACACCTCCATGGCTGAGCGACATAAAGCACACGTTCTGGCAGGTTCCGGAACGCAGTAAACAGGTTGTAAGTCAGCGGTGCGTTGGGTATTATTTGACTTTTTCGTGAAATAAATTATAAACAAACGCGTTACTTCCCTTGAAATTTACATGTGATAAGCTGTCAGAAACGATTGCTCATTCCTAGGATTCCGATGATCCCAACCGATATGCCGTTTGAATTTAAAAGACTTCAATTTCCGATCCGTCTTGCATTTGTCATGACCTTTAACAAATCACAAGGCCAATCCTTAAAAGTTTGTGGTTTGAATCTAGAACATCAGTTTTTCCCATGGTCAATTATATGTGGCATGTTTACGGGTCGGAAGACCATCTGCGTTGTTTCTTTTTGCGCCTGATAATAAAACAAAAAATGTTGTGCATCACAAGGTACTTAAGTGAAGAGCAACCTATGTACTAAAATACAGAAACAATAATGAATGATTAATGTAGGTACTTAATTTTTTTTGTATTTTCTAATAATGAAAAACTTAATAAATTCAAAATTTTTCTTATTTATTGCCTTTAAGGCGGAACAGAGTTCGCCGGGTCAGCTAGTTTAATTATATAATTTAATTATTATTCACCACTATTGGTTGTATCGGTGCTATGCCAACCTTTTAGGTAAGTATCACCTAACTCTGCCACTAGAAAACGTCATGTACTCTGAAAAGAAAAGTTCATCCATATTTTAAATCAATAACGATTTAGTTCCTTCAAATTTTCGGAGTGAACCATTAAGGTTGCCAGAAAGCTTTGTTGTGGGTCAAGTCACACAATATGATCTATACCTCCTAGTATGGGGTACTTGTCTTTACTTTTTCTGCATGCTTTTCACCTCTACGATGAATGTAGAGATTTTTTTTTTACATTTGAAACTTTGTTTGTAATCGCAATAAGTAGTTTGGGATAGAGTTGTGCAGGTTTAGATGTTTTCCTGTTCTGTATTTTAAGATTCCGGTGTTGCAAAAATCAGGTCGTACCGTTCATACACGTAAGAAAGAGCTTTAAAAGCGGTTTCTTATTTGTCAACTTTAAATACGTGTTTTTTCTCATTTATTCGATATCAAGCAAAATTAATAAACGTTAAATAAAAGCTAAACCAAGTTGGAGAAGAGTAAAAACAGACAGGGTTTCAGTAGCATAAGAAGAAAAAAAAAGAAAGCTCTCTGAAATAAGATTTAAAATTTTTCCAATTTCATTTTAAATTTTATAAGATTATATATCTATACGAACTTGCTTAAAAATTACTGGCTAAAAGGAAGTTTTTCCCTGTTCTAGGACGTGTACGCATTCAAGAACCATTAATTTTCCTGCTTATTAAAAAAAAAAAAAACTACACCAAGTGTGAAAACATAAATTTTGTCAAAAAAGATCATAACACATGTTGTAATGTTTCATTAATCACTTTGGGACAGCTTAATTGAATGTCTCTTGTTCTTCGTGATTAATAGATCGATTTTTTTTGATGAATTAGCAGTTTCATATGTTCCCTGCTATTTCGCAACGAAATCTTTAAATCAGATTTTAACAAGCTAGATTCTGGTTTATGTTTTTACGTAAATAATTTCGAGCTTGATACCCTTTTATGAATTGCATAAAAGTGTGGAACGGTGTATTAAACATTGATAATTTTTTAAGTAATACTCGAAATAGTTATATGGTGAAAAATTGAAATCCTGTAATTGATTCATAAGAATTTATATTTTTGTATAAATGATTGCATTTTAGGACTTTTCACTTAATGGAAATTGGTTAAATATTTAAATATTGAAATGTATGGTTCGGTGTGGTAAAATAGGTCATAATAGAGCAATTTTACGTTCATGCTTTGACAGCAAAAATATATCGAGTCAACCAGTGAATAAAATGCTCGGAATATATAAATGACTATTCTTTCTGAACTTTAGTAAAATTGTTATGAAAAAAATATTGATATTGATAAATGAGTTATAAAATGTGTTACCGATGACCTATTTTACCACTTGTTGAGAGGTTAATTGCTCTAACTAGCAAGTTCCAAAACGTTTTCCATCGATTTAAAAAAAGGAGAAACAGATAGAGATGGAATTACATGTTCACCATAATTCAAAATCCCCATGTGCTAATTGCCGTGTAAATGGATAAATTGCCCTGCTGGAATATCCAAAAAGGTCCATCAATTTTCTGTGAAAAGGGCCGTAATTTTCCCCCATCAGATATTGGTAGGTTGTTATATACATTCTGGAAGAGATCTAACTTTGACTTTGTTATTACAAAAATGCATATACATGGGAAAATTTTAAGCTTCGGAACTTTTTAAATCTAGTTTTTAGACAATTATTTAAATAGTAACCTTAGGGCCCTGCTCCACATTGACGTAAAGCAGAAAAATAAAGCAAAAACGTAAAATGGATTAAATGGTGTTCCCATGGAAAGTACTCGGATTTTCAGTTTCTGCCTTCGGTTTCGGTCGCGTTTTCTGCTGATGTGTAGCAGGGCCCTTAGCAATAATTTAAAATTTTTATGACGACTTATCTTCTTTTAGCTTAGAATTATGATTTGCCTGCTAAAAAAAATATATTTTTCCTTCTATGTAAAAGTGAATTATGTTTTTCATAAAAAACCAAATTTTCCACTGCTCGACATTGAAAATGCAACACCAAGAAGGAGTGGTCAGAAATTGATGAAATTTGGTAAGAAGACAGAGACAGCATGGAACAATAAGTGATATTTATTTCAAAATAAATAAGCAAAATTTAGAGCGAGGACGGCGTCGGCTCAGTAAGAAGTAGGACCACCGCGGACAGCGATGCACGAAGAAACACGTCTAGGCATGGAGTCAATAAGCCTGCGGATGGTGTCCTGAGGGATGGCACTCCATTCCCTTTCAACCATTTGCCACAGTTCGTCCTCAGAACGAGGCAGTGACAGGTTCTGCAAACGGCGTCCAATCACGTCCCTCACATGTTCGATTGGTGACAAGTCAGGAGAGTATGGTGGTCAGGAAAGCATCTGTACACCTCGTAGAGCATGTTGGCTGATTCGAGCACTGTGAGGCCGGGCGTTATCCCGTTGAAAAATTGCATTTGGCAGACCCTGAAAGTAGGGGATTGCCACCGGCCGCAGTACATTATCTACGTATCGTTGGGCCGTCATAGTGCCCCGAATACGAACTAGAGGTGATACGGAATTGTACGCAATAGCGCCCCAAACCATTATGCCACGTTGTCGCGCTGTGGGGCGTTCCACAGTTACTGCCGGATTCGATCTTTCTCCACGTCGACGCCACACACGTATGCGATGACTATCGCTGAACAACCAGAAGCGGGATTCATCTGAGAACACTACGGTTTGCCATTCTGCCATCGACGTCACTCTGGTCCAGCACCATTCCAAACGTTGGAGTCTGTGCTGTGAGGTCAATGGCAGTCTTCTTAGCGGGCGCCGTGATTGCAGGCCACGTGCAACCAGTCGACGGGAAATGGTTCTAGTCGACACAGGAACATCCAGGGTACCTTGCACGTGCTGCAGAATCGACGTACAAGTGACTTGCGGGTCCGCCACAGCTTGTCGGTGAATCCGTCGATCCAAGCGGTCTGACGTCACTCTGGCTGCACCTGCACCCCTCAATGTGGCTACATTTCCTCTTTCCAACCATCTCCGACACAGCCGATGCACAGTGCTTGCATCCATGTGGGTATCAGCTGCAATTTGACGTATGGACCAACCTTCCCTTCTCAGTCCGATCACCATACCCCTTGTAAAGTCGGCTATATGCTGGAAGTGTCTTCGTTGAGGACGGCGTGGCATTTCCTCCTATCACACGTATCCTTCGAGACAAAAATCAAATTTCTCCGATAATTAGTCTGGCAGAAAAACCAACATGAACATAGCCCACTTTTCAACTTCATTCTCTTATATCTTACTTCACGTGCGTCGGAGAGCTGCGCATTTCATATCATTTGCATAACTCAGTGACGTGCGTCTACGGTAAAATTTGCATGAATTTCTGATCACTCCTTCTTGGTGTTGCATTTTCAATGTCGAGCAGTGTATATAAAGGTTTCAGAAGCATAGGAAGTCCCAAACTGATATTTAAAAATGGTTTAAATGAGTTATTTCTGCATTTATCGCGAACTCGGTGCTTGTAATGCCTTTAAATCTAATTTATGTTGATTTTAACCCTGCAACAATAGCTGACAAATCCATTTTCTCTGGTCCCGGTCTGTCAGTATTAACTGTTTTTATGCTTTGTATTGGAGAAGCGTTTAGAAAGAGACTTTAGTACATAGTTGAAATAGGAATTACACTTACAATAGAGTTTGAACAGGTGAAGTGTTCTCGTTTAGTTTCGTAATATAATCAGTTAGTTACAGTTTACATATATCTGAAAACCATTTTTAAACAATGGGAAAATTGCGACTGTTCAGCTATCGCGGTTTTTTACTAAAATAAGTGCAGTCAATGAGGAAGACAAAGTATGACAACGATATGTTAAACAGGTTCAATTTCTAAAAAAAATTGTTTACTTAAGAAACACACATACACAACGTACAGCAGTAAAGAAGCATAATGTTGGGGGGAAAAAGTTTATTCAAAATCAAAAAGCTAAAAACATAATTCCAGAATTTCCAAAAATATGTTTAAGAAATTTTTTTTTAAAGTTTCAAAAATATAATTAAATGTTTTTGAAAAGTTCCAAAAATTATTTTCAAAAAGTCAAGTTCTTTGATTCAAATAAAAAAATCAGCAACTTAAAATTCAACTGGAAGCAATTTCGTTAGTCATTTTCATAGTTTGTCAGGTCTATAAAACAGTAACTTTGTTATGATTCTTGTGATTCATCAGTGTATCTGTGTTGAATGCGAATTCTGTTTCTTTACAATAGACCAACAGTCAATTATTTAGCAATTTTTACTTATATTAACTAGTTATTATGGTTTTAATAAAACGTGTGAGGCCAATTACTTTCTCTGACGAGGATATAAGAGTTAATGTTCAAGCATGAATAAATAGCTCGAATAATCAACATTAGATTGCATAATAATGTTTTTGTCTGTTTTTAGTAAGTGAAAAAAATTGTTTTGGAATTGAAGTGGTTGTAATTTTTGTTATTCGCTTAGACTGTAATATTTAGTCCTTCTTTTAGATGCACACTTTCACAGTTCAAATTGATGCCGCATACATCACTAAATGGGGTTGTAACATTGAGTACTTTCTTTGGAATAAACAAGGCATTTTTACAACTGAAATTGCTCTAATGTTCATCATTACATTTGGCTGTAACATTTAGTCCTTCCGCTGGGATAAAAAAGCATTTCCATAATTAGAATTACTGTAATGTTCATTCAAAAAAATGTGTGTAATATTTAATCCTTTCTTTAGAATAAATCAAATATTTTCATAATTGGATTTGCTATCAGATTCATCAAAAATGACTGCAACATTTAGTCATTTATTTGGAACAAGCAATGCATTTTCACAATTGGAACTGTTTTGTGGTCATCACTATATTAAGCTGCATCATTTATAGTCCTTTCTTTGAGATAAAGAAACTATCTTTTACAGGTATTGCCGCCACGTTCATTACTAAATTCGACTGCAACATTTCTTTCTTTCTTTAGAATAAACAAAGTATTTTCACAGTTGGAACTGCTGTAATGTTCATTACCAAACGGGGCTGCAACTTATAGTGCCTTGGTGAATGAGCAAGGAAGTTTTGTAATTAAAATTGTTGGAATTTTCCGATTAGGAATGTTTTCAATATCTGGATTCTTCTTTGTAAATGTGCAAATCAGTTTCAGAATTGAAGTTGCTATGATTTTCAAGACTAACTTGGGTAGTATTTTCAGGTTTAAATTATTCTATTTTCAGTATTTGCTCAAAGAGTGACCTGGGGAATTAAAACTGGAATAGTTGGAACTTTTATGAGAACTGGAGTAGCTGGAATGCGTTTGGATGGCATTGAATTGTGTGTAGTCTGTTTTAGTGAGAGACTAAGGATGGCGCAAAAATCGATCTTGTAAGCAATTGTGGCTCCCCAGAACAACCACTGCATGAAGTTCTTCTCTATTGCTCATCCTGCTTTAGTCCCTTTTTGGTTGCATGAGCAAGGTAGGCGCAGAAGTTCATCTTGTGAGCAATTATGGCTCCCCCGGCACCAATACTGCAGTAAGTTATTCGCCACATTGCTCATTGCTTCAACTTAAACCACAGAAATTCCATCAGGTCGAACATGTTGGGATTCAACGTCAACCAGTTCGTGCACATTTCCGGATCGGTGGTTACAAAAATGATCCATGAAAGTGCGAAAAATCCAAAGGTCTCGAAGAGAGATGGTGTCGCCAGACATACAGCGGCACATGATTAGCACCAGAATGCAGATGACTGCAATGACCGCCAGGACGATCTTTCCCCCGGGCGTCATAGAAAAGAATAGGTGTAAAAGATCCATCGTTTACAAGTTTGATCTAGAAAGAAAAAGACAGCAGGTTTTTCTCACCAGTTACGAAAATATATCAGCGATTTTATCAAGAGCTTAAGTCGAATTCAGCTACAAGAGCGTCTCATCCACTTAAAAATGACGATTTTGCTTTTGGCATTCATTGTTACGGAAGCAAAGTATTGTTGTAACAAACAAGTTCACATTGTTACGCATTTATTATCCATTTGTTTCGTTTAAAAATAGTTTATATTGTTGGAATTGCTTTTTGAGATATCAGAACAAGGCAAATCTTTAAAAAGGAGATTTAAAATACAACACGCATGAACACACATACATCATTTATCCCCACTGCCATCATTACCTTTCTGAATCTTTGCTAAAAACAACACTTCATTTATAAAAAGACCCAAAATTCAAATGTTTTAAATGGATTTTATTCTCGTTAAATACATGTTCATGAATGAAATCATGTATGATACATTCACAGAAACAATTTGCTCCGTGTTTCTCATTCAATATATACGCAGGATAAAAACAATTCACCTGTAGTAGATATCAAAGGCAACGTAAATGAAGGGATTAGGGGGAATAAAATGAAAGTGACCAAAAAGTGATTTCGAGAAAAACGAAGAACAAAGTTCGATTTCTCGTAGTTCCTTGTATAGTTTTTCATGCACATTTCTGTCGCTTCTCATCTTTCGTCCCCCTTGTTGTTCTACCAGATGATACTACTCCTTCATAGCATCTATATAGCGCTAATATCTCAAAATTGACGAAAAGTGACCTTTATCTTTTTTACCCTTGGCCCTTCAGTTGCAAAATACAAAAGAAAATCTAATTTGAACTAACACCGCAATGGAAGGGGTTATTGAACGAAGGAGGTTTGTGACATTCATTTGCATTTTGAGATGATCTTGTGAATGGTGTTTTTTTATTTAAGTATAATACTGACTGTCACACTTCTATAAAATAATACCACCTACTATACTGCCGTGCGAAGCACAAAAGTCATATCTACACTTTTTAACAAAATTGAGTTATCACCACCAGGTGGCTCTTTGTGACGTATTTTACCTAAATGCAAATTTAGATGATCATTTAAAAACGGGAAATATTCTTTTAAAAATTCTGACAAAGTTTCATCTGAGTTAAATACATGGTGGCATAAAACGTTAAAGAGTTTTATCTCAGTTTAAGGTTGACTGCAGATACCACTTTTGCGCTTCGCACGGCAGTATTGTGCTCCTCTGGTAAGTTGACCTCCAACATTGACAAGACTTACCTATTTTTTGGATAATAGGAAAGGGTATATGCTGCGGATTTGAATCTGAATACTTTTCAAAACGACTACGAAAGTAACAACTATTACTCCAAAAAGAGCTGAATGTGGTCAGTGTCGAAAGTCAACTTACCAGAGGAGCACTATATATGATCATCTCAAAAACAGGACACGATTATCCTGTGAAGTTGGGCAGTGCCTTCCTGTTTAATTCATTCTGATTTTAACCCGGCAGCAATAGTCGCGAAATGCATTTTCACTGGTCCTGTCAGTCTCAACCATTTTCATATTTTGCATAGGATAAGCGTTTAGGGATATTAGGGATATTTGGAGATCTAACAGGAGAAGTGTTCCCGTTCAGTTTCGTAATATAATCAGCAAGTTATGGTTTAGAAATTTTTTAAACAAAAGAAAAAATGACCATTTATGTCGATTTTATATTGAATTAAGTGCAGTCGATGAGGAAAGCAACGCATGACAGTGATAAGTGAAATCAGCATGAAACGTAGAAAACTCATAAAACTCATAACTGAAAAAACAAACATACACTACATACAGCAGTACTGAAGCATAATATTAAAAACAAAGTTTATTTAAAATCTCAAAAATAAATGAATATTTAATTTTTAGTAAAGCTATATTAACGGTCCTTTATGTAATTTTTGCAACACTTTTGATGCATCGCCGCAAGCATCGCACGATATCAAAGACACATCTCAAAGATGGAATGTTCCAAGAAAAAGCAAAGCTTTTACTTTGAATAAAAATTTCTTTCTTATTATGATTTACAGCAAAACAAAACCTTCAAGTAGAGGAATAAAAAAAATCTTTGTTCACTTTCACATTTTTTAACTTTCCAATTTAAACAAGAATTAGCTCTTTAATTTGATTTTTTTGCCATATCCAAATGATTAAGATCAGAAGCTTTAAAAAAGTCTTTGAACAAATAGAAAATGAAGTGAAAAAAAAGTTAAGCCAAACTTATTTAGAAGTCACTGGAGGATAAGTTTCCTCCGATTTAATATTTCTTTTTTCGTCGTTGTATTTTTTTCTTCTTTCTTCTTATTTCCTTCTTTTGTATGATAATTGTTGATGATCTTTATTCAAGATTGTCAGGCTTGTCAGAATGTGGAACATTGTCCAGAAATATTCTTTAATTTTTCTCTTCTAAAGATAAAATTAAAGAGACATTGGAACTTCAAATTTCTGGCTGTTTTTTTATCATTCATGGAAAAGGATTAAATACTCGTAGATAACATATTTGTAATTCTGTATTTGCACACATGGTTTGCTATATGGAACGTATAACAATATGTATGACGGACAATCTAACGAAATAATATTCTACTTATTTTTGTATTAAATTTGATACATATTTTTAACATTTTTACTTATTTTGATCGTTGAAATTTAGCTGAAATTTAGTGATGCTCAAATTTTTTTGCCCGATTTCCGCAATTCATATTAAAATCATTATTATATAAAATTTTAGAATGTTTTTTTTTTTCTTAATAACTAGGAAACATTTAGATCAAGACAGAAACCTACATACTAGTGCTACGACATCGATGTCGATGTTTTTTCCAACATCGATGTTTTGGATTCGATGTTTTTTACGATGCCAATGTTTTGGAATCACAATGTTTAATAAAATACTAGCTGCCAGGGCAGCTAGATTAGCATCCATCGGCATGTTGATGCATAATGCCCCCCCCCCCCATCAGAATGAGGTAACTTTTACCTCATTCTGATGTTATATTATATGATACAATTTAATTTTCATAAGATTTCAAGACATACAAAGACGTGGCCCGGCGTTGCACGGGCGCTTCACGCCTTTAAAGTAGTAAATAAAGTTTCAACAAAGTTTCATATCACATTACGTGATTCTTACTCTATTAAATGCTTGTTTTTCAGAAACCTACATATGAATATTTAGCTCTAAGTTTGTGACATTGTTAATTTTCGTGCTTTTCGATTTGCAACATTGAACCAAACAACAGATCAGCTTCGCGGGATGAATGTGGCCCGCAGTTAGTAGATTATGCACCAGTAGTTTAGAGTTTAACCTATTAAGTTTACAAGTTCATTTTAAAAATGAGTACGTTAAAACTGATTTATGTACGTACAAATTTAATTATTTAGGGTTACGAAAATATAAGTAGAATTTCAATGTTTCGACTTTGGTTCCATTCATTTCTTTTGGATATTGAGGCATGAAATTTTGTGCATTCTGCTCAAGATTTACTGTCTGAAGTAACTGGATATGAAAAATATGACTTTATAAACGTTTGTTAGCGAAGTAAGTCATTTTTCTTTTTACCCAAAATACTATAGGGTAAATATATGCACCCCATATATATTCTTATGAGATTAATGTAGATACTTGTACTACAGGGAAACCATCAATTAATCTTCAGATTTTGATGGGGAGATCAGGATCAGGGGATAGGAAAACAAGGATATTTTCGTAGGACAGCATGGGTGATGACGAACGCATAGTCACGTAGAGGGCGTGTTGTATGTATAACTCCCATATATAAGCACAGCCTATTCTTGGAATTCCTAGTAAAAAGCTGTAGCAACCCCTGCGCCGATTCCGAGAAACTCCAGTTCAACATTGACGACAAATGAGTGGCCACTTTCCCTGAATGCTAGTTTTTGTATCGGACCGGGCAGCTGAGGGTGGTTGTTTTCCCGGCAATTCCAGGCACGGAGTGTCCAATTTTCTTCGGCTATTTGACACGTGCAGTAAGTCGTCATCTACTAGATGACTTAGCAGAAGTAACATGAATCGGTATACGTTTAATAAACTTGCAGCTATGTATTAAAGTTGTACTACGGCAGGAAAAATGCCGACCGTATTCTTGAAGGCCCGGTCATTTCCATGCACATGCAACGCTGAGGCGAGGCATGTCTTTTAGCACATGGTCGGCAGTTCGAGCACATCTTGTACATCTGTACAAACGATACAAAGAAATGTTACTTATAAGATAGTAAAAGTTATTTTCCCCTTATCACTTGCTTGTTATATGTTGCTCTTATTATTGAACTGGTGTCATTTTTCCCTACAACAGGGCGTATGCGTTCATGTTGAACAAATTCTTCTTTTCCTATTCCCTACTTCCCCACAAAATGTTTGAGGAATTCTAAATTATCCTATATACGTCATCGGCTTAAAAGTGTGAACTGAAATGATTTTAAAAGAATAATTAAATATACATATGTAAAATACGCGAGTGCATTTTCCATTGAATTTTAATGATTCAAAGAGTAAGATACGAAAAACTTTATGATTTAATTTATCTCAGAGTACAGCATATATGAGGTAGGTGATAACCCCTAAATTGCACATAAAATATCTAGGAAAATGAAGTTCGTAACTGAATGTTTTTAGTAATCTTACATATGACAAAGAAAAACTGTTTGAAACCAATTTTTTCGCGATTATGGATCTGCTAGAGAGGGAAATGTAAGTCATATTGATTACGCACGCTTACACATCTTTTCTACAAACACGCGGTACTATGAATCTCTTATACATGTTGCCTAGTCTACACTCACCAACAGCTAAGTTAAAAAAATTAAAATGAGTACTACAATATGTTTTTTCCACTTCTCCCTTGTTTCTTTTAACCCTAATTAATCGCAAAATTTTAGATAAAATCATTTTCTTTTATTCATAGTTAAGACGAGGTGCATTTAACTTTGATTAAACAGCTGACTTAAACAATCAAATCACATTGGAGGAAGTAATTAAACGATAATAATTTACTGGAATAAATTGTGCCTTGTTTAGTTCCAAAATAGATCAAGTAAAATTGTTCTTCGTAATCAGAAATCCTTAGGTTAAAGTCCAGGAAGGTATTTTCACATGCATGATATATTTTTGCTTACAGAATACCTTAAATATTGCAACCTTAAGTTGGTTTTGAAAAATATTCTTGATCAGTTTTGACGTACTTTTTTATCGTTTAGTATCTTTTCTTTGAGATAAAATAAAACCTAAAATATTGTGTGTTATAAAATCTTTTAATTAAGAAAATCATTGTTAAAGGTACCCCCCCCCCCCACTCAAAAAAAAGGAAACTCTCTGGAAGTGACATTAAAAAAATCGAGGAGAAGCTAATATATATATATAATATATATATATATATATATATATATATATATATATATATATATATAATAAAAGCAAGTGTAATGTGTCTGTCTGTCTGTCCATTTATCTGACCGAGCTCTCCAGCCAAATCTATCGCACGCAGGGACCTGGAATTTTTTACACGGAAGCACAAAGGGGCTGGCGACCAGACCTCGAAGCCCGATTTCAGATTTTTGAATTAGAAAAATTTTAAAAATGTATATATATATAAAGATGACGGTATTTGTTCGTTTGTAACCGCTGGCCAGAAGTCCCCACAGCACCTACAGACCTGAAACTTGGCTCAAAAATTCGAACGTACCCCGCCCTCGTGCACCTCGAAGGCATTTTTAATTTCGAATTAGTTATTTTTAAATTAATTAATTAGTCTCATTTTTGGTGTATCCGCCATAATTGAGGGGAGAAAACCTTCCCACACCCCAAAACATTATATAACGTTGGAAAGGGTTTTTTTTTGAAAAAGAAAAGTTTTAGCACGTTTCTGTCCGTTAATTAGGACAGGAGTTATTAATTAAAAAAATTTATTCAATTTTCAAGGCCTAACTCTGTACGCAGAACTGAAACACTAGAGCCATTTTCCTGATCAGCTGCTCTTTTGTCCCTGAAGTTACTTTGTGATTTAAATTTGCGTACAGATTTAAGCCTTGAAAATTTATTCAATTTGATTATTTAATATCTCCCGTTACTTACTTAACTTTCTGTCTCATATTTATTTGGCGAATTGATTTAAACTTTAACATGACTTTAAGTGGAATTTAAAAGGTTGTGGAGCGCATTTGAACTAAAGAATATAATAATTTGTCTTCAGAGGGGTTAAAGTGAATTTAAATTTATTAAGTTGACTTCCTCAAAATTCGGTGTTACCGAAAATGTCACAATGGAACTATTATTGTTAAAAATTTAGGGATGGCTATTCAGTTCCTCTTCGCATTTGGCGTCGTAAAGTTTGGCGACAATCAGGAAATTTACCAAACCTCCCAGCCAGTGAAACACTACTTTCTCCAAATCAAAGAAAAAGAAAACTGTCTGGGAAGGAACAGTAGTTGTTTGCAGTCTAAAGAGTATTTTATTGCATGTTTAAAACATGTATTTAATGCCGCCATCACTAAATTTTTAATAATAATAGTTCCATTCTGACATTTTCTGTAACACCGCTATTCAGTTACTTTTCATATTTGGCGTCGTAAATTTTGGCAACAATCGGGAAATTTTCCAAACTTCCCGGCCAGTGAAATCTTGATTATTTGAGGGTCACTGTTAGATTGTAATCACTTCAAAGCGATGGTACGAAAGACATTATATTTCTTTCCTTTTAATGTTCACATTAAAATCATGGAAGAATGGTTGTGGCTGATCTACCTGATACAATCGGTTCCCTATGTTAATAAATTTAGATTTGGCGACCAATTTTACATTGAAATTACGGATAAATCGGTGAATTATATTAAATTTCAAGGGCAATATTGCTGTGGTCGTTTAGAAATTTTGAAAATCTTGGCTCTACAGTTGTGTCAAAAGTTCCATTGGAACGTAAAAATTTCGCTAAAAATAAATAAGTTCGTCACACACACACACGAAAAGAAGAAAAAAGTCTTTAAAACTAAAATAATCCTCGCATTGAGCACTACAAACTGAAATGGCATTAAAAGTGTCATCAATATATTTTAAAAGGTCGTGGTGCACATTTGCATTAAAGAATATAATAATTTTACTTAAGAGGGTGGAGTGAATTTAAATTTATTCAGTTGACTTTCTTCACATTTTTCGCACGGGCATCGCCGTGCGGGTACTGCTAGTATATATATATATATATATATATATATATATATATATATATATATATATATATATATATATATATATATATATATATATATATATATATATATATATATATATATTTTTTTTTTTTTTTTTTGGCTTAGGAGAGAAAAAAATTCGAGCAGGAAAAAGAAAATGAATAGAAAAAAAAAGTGTCTCAAAAAGTGTTCCATTTAGCTAAATAAAATTCCGATTTTAAAATATTTCGTAACTGTACTTGAAATAGGTAGACATTAGCAACATCCAATATTCAGTTACAAAAAATGATATGCATATTCTGTCGTAAGGATAAAATGAAAACTAATCACAAAATTTAGAGACATACGTATTTTCTATGATAAATTACCAACAATTACGAGTCATTTAAACTAATAATGTGTTTAAATTAAAATTCTTGATTAACGCAAATTACCAAAGCAAAGGATTTGGATGCTGTTCCTTTATCTGAAAAGTAAATTTCGAAAATATTTAGCAACAAATGAGAAAAGTAAATTTCCCAAACGTACTATTTAAACTCATTACGTATTTAGCAGCTTTGACGGGGTACAGACTACGTGGCTCAGTTTGTTTAGTTTATTTTTGATTAGTTAGTTATTTTTTATTGAAACCTCAGATAGTGAATTAGTATTTTGAAGCTATGCGTTAGTTGTTAAAAATTTTGCACTTGCTTTACAGAAGCATCTAATATCCGTTAAATTGGGACAAATGTAATATTTGCTTTGTTAATTTTATGTAATTTGAACGCGAGAGAGGTAACTTGACATAAATCAGGGGTTCCCAAACATTTTTGCTTCGTGTCCCACTTGGCGAGTTTTCCAGTTTCTCGTGGATCCCTTTCTTAGAGGGTCGATATAAAACTAGACAGGCACTGTAATAATTGAGCTTAAGTTTT
The DNA here is from genome assembly GCA_038373865.1 of Uloborus plumipes. Classification (NCBI taxonomy): domain Eukaryota; kingdom Metazoa; phylum Arthropoda; class Arachnida; order Araneae; family Uloboridae; genus Uloborus; species Uloborus plumipes. Next base: position 23,698 of record JAXGGA010006284.1, read on the forward strand.
CCAAAACCGAAAATTAAATGGTTACGTTTTATTATAGGTGTTCTAAAACAGCTAGATGAAAGCAAGATATATGGAAATATAGCGAGCGGAATTATAAACTTACCTACTGGTATGAGTGCTCTTTTACTAGTATTGATTTTTTAAACAAAAATAAGCTTCTTAAATGTCTAACAACTTTCTAAAATATTCAGTCGGACAGTTTGACTGCTGAAATGCATTCTGTGACTCAGATTTTTTGCAACTAATAGATCTTGGTTCATGGACCCCTATTTGCATCTCATGGACACCCCAATTATTTTTTCATTTGTGTGGACCCCTTTCAAACTCTCGGGGACCCCTGGGGGTCCCTGTGGACCACTTTGGGAATCACTGATATAAATACTTCTTTTGAATATTTTACGAACTTTATTTCACTTTTTTAAGATAGCACTTAACGTTTGTGAAATATTTGCAAAAAAGAGAAAAAAATCTTTTCACCATGCATAAAATGTTGAGATTATGTGAGATCAATGGTGTATTTTAGGTCTGTATCAAGTTTTATCTCTGTGTGAATTTCTCCTATTTTTTAGAGTTTTCTTATCTATTTTGAAATTTGACCTTCCACAAAATGCTTAGTTTAATTGGGATCGAGTTTTACTTTTTATATCATTTAGGTTGAGGTATTTAAGGCCAATACCGACTTTTAGCACAGTACGATTTTTTTCAATTTTTAATAAAAAAAATCATTTTGACCTTTGACCTTGAATAGATTTTTTTAGCTTCATTAGGATCGATGAGGGCTTTTGACATTCCATTAAAAGGATGTACTTAAGGTTTGTACCAATTTTCAGCTGTATGTGAATTTTTCCAAATTCAAATGTGTACACTGAAGTGACAAAAGTCATGGGATAGCAATATGCAAATTTTCAGATGGCAGTAGCATCGCATAGAACAGGTATAAATGCGCAGTGCTTTTACAGAGCTTTCATTTCTGTTCAAGTTATTCATGTGAAGAGGTTTTAACGTGATGATGACCGCACGACGTGAATTAACAGACTTTGAACGCGGAATGTTAGTTGGAGCTAGACGCATGGGTCATGCCATTTCGGAAATCGTTAGAGAATTCAACATTCCCAGATCCACTGTGTCAAGAGTGTGCCGAGAGTATGAAATTTCAGGCATAACATCCCACCATGGACAGCGCAGTGGTCGACCGCCTGCACTTAAAGATCGAGACCGGCGACGTCTGCAAAGAGTCGTAAATTCTAACAGACAAGCAACACTGCGTCAAATCACCGTAGAAATCAATGTGGGACGTACAATGGACGTGTCTGCTAGAACTGTGCGGAGAAATTTGGATTTCTTGGGCTATTCCAGCAGAAGACCGACTCGAGTGCCTTTACTGACAGAACGACATCGCTTGCAGCGACTCTCGTGGGCACGTGAGCATATCGGTTGGTCCCTAGATGAATGGAAAACCGTGGCCTGGTCCGATGAGTCACGATTTCAGCTGGTAAGAGCCGATGGTAGGGTTCGAGTGTGGCGCAGACCCCACGAAGCCATGGACCCAAACTGTCAGCAAGGCACTGTTCAAGCTGGTGGTGGCTCCGTAATGGTGTGGGCTGTTTTTTCATGGCATGGACTTGGTCCTCTAGTGCGACTGGACCGAACATTGACTGGAAATGCTTATGTGCAGCTACTTGGAGATCACTTGCAGCCATTCATGGACTTCATGTACCCAAACAACGATGGGATTTTTATGGATGACAATGCGCCATGTCACCGGGCCACAACTGTTCGCAATTGGTTTGAAGAAAATTCTGGACAATTCCAACGAATGATTTGGCCACCTAGATCGCCCGACATGAATCCCATTGAGCATTTATGGGACACCATCGAGAGGTCTGTTCGTGCCCAAAATCCTGCCCCATCAACGCTTTCACAATTATGGACGTCTATCGAGACAGCATGGCTCAATATTCCTGCAGAAGACTTCCAACGACTTGTTGAGTCCATGCCACGTCGAGTTGTTGCACTTCGCCGGGCAAAAGGAGGGCCGACACGATATTAAGAGGTATCCCATGACTTTTGTCACTTCAGTGTATTTTGATCGGGCTGTAAGCCGTGCGTTACAAAATCTGAAATCGCTGCCCAAATATTAAGTCGTTGAATTTTTCAGATATAGAAAATCAGTAGCTCAAATGTATCACAATAATGTGGCGTGATAGAAATCCCTTGAATGACTTTCTCACAGCCATTCAAGGCCGGGTTGTGCATCATGAAAGCCACAAGTACATTAATGTGATTTAAAAATAGGTGACAAAATTATCTCTGCCATTAATACCCGCTCCATGATGCTCCACTTGCAAACTCGATGCCACATAAAGTAGACTGAGGGTATTATTAGCTCGGTTCTATCTTGTGGGACATTTAAGTACATGATAGACTAATTAAAATCTGCAAAATTTAGTAATTTAAAAATTTTTAATAAAATCGTCCAAGCCTGTCATTTAGGAGGGTCAGGGAGGTGTCAATGTCCCCCTGGCTTTAAGAAAGCAATGTATTTACATATAAGAAGTCGTGTTTTTTTGTTGTTTTCCAATGAAATTGCATTGTGTTTGCGCCCTTTGCCTCCCCCTCGAAAAACTTGAAATAATGGGCTTGAATCGTACTCGCACTTTTGAACCATTATATAATTAAAACAGAAAAAAATCTACATTTAACGGAGTTTGTTCTTAACTTTCTTACATAGAACTGGCATTGTATATTCTTTCCTACAAAATATTAACTTCTAAGCCTTTATTCCTATGATTGGTAATGATTTCATTGTTGAATTCGAAAAATATTAGTCCTTTAACATTTAATGGTTGCTACTTTGTATTTTTTTAACAATCATTGTGATTAATTTTACTATAAAAAAATTAAGGCTTTCAATGAATTTGCATTTTTCCTTTTTGATTATGTCTTCTGACTTGCAAAGCAGCTTAGTAACTATGATTATTTTCCCTTCTATGGTTTTTTCCATGTTTTCCTGAAAACCTCTAATATCTTCAAATTTAAGATGTGTTCTGCAACACAAGGTTTCATTTTAATAAGAGGTGAGGCTGTCGGGGCTTCTTTAAAAAAAGTTAGATTTTGCATCTGTAAATTATTAAAAAATAGTGATAGTTTAAATATGAATATAAAAATAAAATCGGCATATGAAAGGTTATTCACAGGAAAAGTAATCATTTTGCAAAAATTAAGTGAAAATAGCATCAAATCTTAATTGTATAACTTCAATTTTATGAAGTGAATTAAGCTAGCTTTGATTTTAAACGCCTCTGTTTGGACTTCGGAAAGATAAAAACAGCTGAATCTCTATTCAGGCTATTATTACGTGTGTGTGAGTTTCCTTTGGTTACATAATCTTTAGGATTTTTCGAGGAACCTACCTATTGAAAAATGTATTATTTAAATAAATTATCAAAAACCGAATTTTATACAAGATTTAATTCGTTCAAATTTTAATTATACATCTCAGAAATAATATTGTATATTCTACAATATTCCACTTTATGGTTAAAATTTACATTATTAACATTCAACTGAGCAGGAGGTTTTACAATCATTAAAACCAAATTTTCTCATTTGTAATTTGTACAATTGTTTATATACATTTAGTGCAAAATTCAGAAATTCTTCATGCATTTACCACAACAATTCGTATTACCAAATAGTTCCTTAAATCATACAGTTCATATCATTCATTCCAATTTCAATGCACCAGAATTTTAAAATACTGTTATTCGATTTATGTTTGGGCCTTGGGTTTGGCGAGGATGTAACATAAGTTTATCATTATGTACAGGACATCTTTCAAAATCAGGTATTTGCCATGTCGAAAGCACTGTACGTTTTTCAAAACTTCGAAGTTAACACATTTCAACTTGCTGCTTTGGAAAAGTAAAAAAAAAAAAAAAAAATACATTACTGTAAGTATGCTTAAACTAGAAATTATTTTTGTGCAAATAATGATTCCCGATTACTCACGGTTCATTGAAGGAAAGTGTGAGCGGCTAGTTTGACAGCAGGAATGAGGTACCTATGTGACTCCATATATAATTATGCCGGATTTTCCAAAAAAAAGAAAAAAAAAAATCCACCGCTTCCGATTTTATTTAAATCTGCTGTATTTATAGAATGCTTGATGCTAACTATGAAACTAATTTATTTTGAATTTGGTAAAAGGGTTGAACATTTATGAGCCTTAAGAATTTTGTGCCAAGATGATTTACAAGCCGCCGTTTGGAATGACATAAGTTAGGGTATCAATGCCTCTAACTCCCTATAACATTACCATAAAGCAATATTTCTTTTTAAAATTATGTTCAAAATGATTTTAGCTTTAGTTTAAATCCAGTTAAACTGGAAAAACACATTTTTTTTTCTTCCGAGAGTGTTACTTCTAATTTTTTGAGTAGAAAACGAAGTAGTTTTAACAAATTTAATCGCAATGGTCCCCGTAGAATTTCGACCAATTTCATGACCTGATACCTTTAAGTGTGTTCGAACATGTGGTAAGAATTCTTGGTGGTAATTTTTAGGCAATAATTCAAAAGCTTCAATATATCGCACCTCTATGAAAATGAACACTGCTAACATGAGGTGAGTCCAAGTGCTATTCCCTTACAGCTATAGTTAAGTCTTTCACTCAATTAATGTTTAACTGCAAGACGTTTAATCGGGCGAAAACATTCCTGTTTTTTATTCCCTGTCTGTTAACGTCACATTGACCATAAATCATCCAAAATTGATTTTCTCTCCATTTTAGGTTTTGCGCCTAGTCCAGATACCAAGTAGCATCAACTCATCGGATTTTGCTCGGCCGATCAACAAACTCCTCGTAAACTGATCCTGTAACGCACGATGACATCGTTCCGATCAGTATCCGAGCACGGTTTTCGATGAGCTACTTTTCATCGGAAAGCGATATCCTTCCGATCAACTTTCCCGATGAAAATAAGATGAGCTATATTCCATCGGAAAACGATATCCTTCCGATCAAGTTTCCCGATGAAATTCCTCGGCACGGGACTTTTCTGCTCGTAAATTGCTCCAAATCTCATCGTATTCTCATCGGAATTTACTGCTCGGATTCTGCTCGGCCGATGAGACATATTGGATCATCAGCCGATGAGAATTTCATCGTGTTTCGATGAATGGCCGATCATCGGCCGATGAGATGATGCTGCTAGGGATGCTTTCATTTAAATTTACCATTTAACTTTCTGAAAGAGTCTAAAACAGTTCAATGAAAACAATGATTTACGTTTTAATTCAGTTCTTGCAGGCTTTTCTTTTGGACGCACTAGATAGTATATTGGCCGGTTGAACACCTGGTTGAGTCATGCCCACATCCTCTGTTTCATACATAAACCACCTTGTAACAAAAAACTTTCTTGAATTTTGTAACTTTGAAAACATAGAAACATTTATCTACGTTAAGAAATATATTTAGATGATTAAAATGTACCAGAACTTATGACTAATATTACAGAAATTTTAACTGTCTTGAACAGTGTTACTTATGAGTCTGACTTCCAAAGGACTTTTCAGACTGAGTAAATACCTATAACAAATTGCCACATCAAAAATTAGAGATACGTTGTTTGGGTATGGGCTATTAAAAGACATACATGTAACTGATTCTTCAAATTCGGAAGGAGAAACTGCGAAATCAAAAATGCAGCAGAAACATTATCACATATATAACTCTGAATAAATTCAATCAAAAATAAATAATTGAGTGATTAATAAATGAAGAAATAAATGCTTAAATTCATACAATCAAGCTCTCTCGAAATTGAAGGGGTTGGGAGATGAAGGGATATGTTGCATTTCAAAAAATAAACACTCTGGACAATGGTTAGCAATGGATACAGGTAAGCAAATAAAACTTCGTACATCAAACAGTAGATGTCAATAGATGAATTTCATACGAACTCTAATGACAAAACTATGAAACAGAAGAGGTGCAACACCTGCAACACTAAAACTTGAGCTTTAATTACTCGCAATTTCTGTTTTGTCACATAACCCTTTCATCTCCCAAGCCCTTCAATTGTCCTCAACATTATTTCACAAACTATATTGTTCATTCTAGTAAAAAAAGTGGTTTCGTATAATTAGGATGCTGATATTTCGAGAAAAACATTTGACTTGGCAAATACCCGATACGATGTCACTTTCCGATAAGAAATACGGGACTTTGTTTTGTGAGTTGTACATATGGTACAGAGGGAGGAACGCGTAATTCCGATCACAGAGCTTTTATTAATAACCACTGCACGGCAGTGAGGCGCTTTGTCGAGTACGAGCACAGTCTCATCTTGCTACCGACAGCACATCAGAGCGATGACGAAAAGAGTAATCCAGAGCAGATTTCTGGTGGCCTGTCCACTGCTAACCCCTGGAAATAATAAAACATGTTATTAGAGAAACTTTATAAAACGGGAAGCATGTAGTGTTTAAACTATTTAATTTAATTAGGTAAAATTGGTTAACCTGAAATTTTACAGCTTGTTGAAAAATACAGGGGACAAAATTCCGTTTTTAATGCAAAACAACATTAAAGCGCGAAAAAAAAGTGTAACTGGTAAGGTACATTTTTCTTAATACACTTGATAAAAAGAGTAGTATGAGTAGACGTAGAAATCGTATACGTAGAAATAGTAATAATATTAAGTCTAAAAATGTGAAATTCACAAGTCGTTTTGTAGTTCAAATTTTGCATCAAGTACTGTGTACATGCAGGCAGATTCGAAACTGGTCAAAATGTCATCACATGTAATCTATTCTAATTCGAAAACCGAAAAGAAGAAAACGTATCTTGAACTATTTTTCTTTTTTCTTTTCTTTTTTTCGGAAAAAAGAATGGGAACTTGGTCCAACCCCCTGCTTACCCAAATGACGGGCTTTTCTTCTTTTCCATTTTAAGTTAGGATGAATGGAAAACATATTGATAAATCAAGCATTAAAATTGTAGCTTAATACTTTTGACTTCAATATAAACCAACATCACATGTGGAGTAACTATTTTGAAACCTGTAGTTAAAAGGATAATAGAGCAAAATATCATCCTTACCAGGCTTGTAGTAATCGCTGATTACGTAATCGCATACGGCGTAATCGATTACATTATTTTGTAATCATAATCATAATTTGAGAATGGGTCACTCGTAATCGTGTCATCGTAATTTTAATCAAGTATTTCTTGTGTAATCGTAATTGTAATCTAACTTAAAATAAACGTGATCTATATCTATATATATATTCCTCGAAAATGTAATCGTGTAATCGAAATCGTAATCAGCATATAGTAATCGTAATCAATTACATTTTTTACATTATCTAATCGTTGCTGTAATCGTAATTGCGATTTGGCAGAGGACCGTAATCGTAATTGCAATCTCGAATTTTTCTCGCTCGTAATCATAATCGTAATCGATTACATTTTCTCGTAATTGACTCCAAGCCTGATTCTCACTGATAACAATTACCATTTCGATTGATGACGACCGTGAGTCCTGAGCTCTCTTGCCTGCTGCTGATGACCATGTCCTCGCTGCGCATGTTGGTCACCTTGAAATGGGTGGCCACGCATTTCAGTCGCATCTCTCCTCGCTGGAAATGTCGCGGCTGAACCGTGAATCGCAGTCCCAGCTGGGTGGACTCTTGGCCGTCGGGGAACCGGATGGGCATGTAGTGTCTCAGGTAGTCTCGGTTGGCCTGGAAGAGTGAAGTTGTTGTCGTGAGTAGACAAGTAGGGGAATGTAGGGTCAGCTACGGATCCAGAGGAGGGGGGGGGGGGCTCTTAAGCTACCAAAGATAGTATAAAACTGCAGTTTTGGGGACTAAAACCAAAGTAGGCAAAATATACCTTCTTAAAATTATAAATGTTTCTTTGTTGCTTCTTGACCACATAAGACCCACAAATATAACAGAAACAGTTAGGAGAGTCGACAGATCCTCTAGTAGCAATTTCTTCAAAGGAGCATAAAACTGTTTGATCTGTGTGCCTCAAAGGCTATATATCCACAATGAGTCACTGACTGCGATCAAGGTCCACGGTTTACTACATTCTTCACACAGACGCCTAACAAGCGCGGATACAGAGGGTGGCGGGAGGTCATGACCCCCTCCCCTTAAGCTACCAAATATAGCATAAAACTGCATTTTTTTGGGTCTAATACTACGAAAAAACTGCCAAACGCCCCCATTTTTGCTCAAAAATTGCCTTTTAACCCCCCCCCCTTTCCGAAAATGACCCCCTCTCTCAACCAGAAGCTGGACCCGGCCTTGTGTGAGGCAAAGTGAAATAGTTCAGATAACATACCTGCTTCAAAATTAACAATTTGGAAATATTAGGCTGATGCGTATGAAATGTCGGATTATCTTTACATGCGGACGTTTGTCTCCCTGTTTTCGTTATACTTTTGTCTTTGGCATAACCTCATTCATAGTCGTATTGTCCATTGCCAGAGACTCATTTCAGCAAAATAGGTTTTCTCGAAGGTCTTCCCTTTTGTTATTTCTTTTGAGTTTATTGCCGATATGAATTCTGCCGACACACAAAACAATTGCGAAACTGAACGAACTGGAATATGAAGTTTTGCAGCATCCACCATATTCACCGGATCTCTCGTCGACCGATTTTCATTTTTTCAAGCATTTAGAGCTGTTTTTAAGGGGCAAACACTATGAAAATGAAGACAGTCTAAAAAACTCGATATCAGAGTTTATTAATTCTAAAGACCAAAATTTTTTGAAGACAGGCATCTACGCTTTAAAATCTCGTTGGGAGAAGTGTATTGAAGCGAATGGAGCATACTTTGATTGAATAAACAGCTTTTGAAGAAAGATATGCAGTTTTATACAATCACTTAAGAATCCGACATTTCATACGCACCAACCTAATATTTTCGCAGAGCCAGTGTACGTAGAGAAGGAATAATATATTTTGTAATACAACTATCGTTGCAATTTTATTCTTCATTTTTAGTAGTTATTTTGAAACTGAAATTTATGAAAAAAATAAATTAGTGAATAATATAGAGAATGTGTACAAAAGAGGGGGTACAGAGGGGGTAAGTGAATTAATGAATAAATAAGTGAATCAACAAGTGAAAGAAGATGAATAAACTACTTACTGAAAAAATACGAAAGTGATTTAGTAAATGAATGGAAAGCAAACAAAATGAACCATTTCACTTTGCCTCGCGTGCGCTTGACAAACTACATGGAAAATTTAAAACCAAAACATGCCTAATATAAAGTAAATAAGGACTGCGCTAGACATCAGTAGATCTCAATTAATTGTTAAAATGATAATTGTAGCAATATTACAAATAACCACGAGGTATAAAGGTATCAAATTTTGAGCATTCCTTGTATTATTTTTTCGTTATACTTTGGAGCTATTCACTTTTTGACAGGAATCAACTACATATCTAAGTCTTGAAATACTGCTAGATAGGTGGCGCTACAAACTGTGAAAATATCTTACCATTTCACTTTTCCCGATACTCCCCTACTAACGTTACATAAAAGTTTAAAAAAAAACCTTGCTTCATGACGGTATCATGTTAAAATAAATCTCGCGGGGTAGAATGTATAGAAAAGTTACTGTCGAGCCCGCTTATTAGAATATCGCCATAAAGAATATCCTGCTTAATATAATACCTTTTTAATGTACCAAACCATTGCAATGTACCATTTTGATTCCAAATAATGGAATATCCAGCGTGTAAGAATATTTCTGTGACAAATTGTCGATTCCATTAAGCGGTGAGGTGATACTCCAAATAAAGTCTTAAATTTTAAAAAAAAAGTTCTTTGACAGGTAAATTTCAGCTTAGAATCAAATTAACCAATCCAAAAGTATTTATTTTTATATTTTTGCTCTTGAATATTAGAGCGTTGTTATTTTTCATGGTAAAAAAATACAATGCACACCACATTCCAACAAAAACTTCTCTAAAACACCCTCTCGTTACAAAGCCCCTTCCGTAAAATACTTCCCACAAACCCCGGCAATCTAAACTAATTAAATTAATATCATTCTTTTTCTTAACGAATACCGTTCTTGGCTCAATTTACGTCCCATCGATAATCAATGAAAGCATAATGCATCAGTGTTAATAGTATCTTTCGCCATTGGAATGCCTTGCGTCACTAATTGGTGGGACACGTACGTCTCCTTGCTAACTAAATTACTGTACAACTCAGAAGTGATTAGTGCGAAAGTGATTCACGGCGCCGGAAAAGAACAGTATTGAGCGAAAATGCCTTCTTGGAAAATTCCCGCACTTTAAAGATAAGCTCTTAATGATATGCAATTCTAGGTAATTATCTACTCTAAGATTTGCTCTAATTGAATATGCGTTAATCTGCGTTCTAATAAGTAGATGCTTTTCGATGTTTTGTTGGGATGTTGCATAAAATGTCTGATTGGAGGAAAATCAGGACGTTTTTGCTTTGGTTAAATGCTGTCTTCTGAATTTACCTTGATTAGAAGAAATGGTACTACAACTGAGTTACACAAGAGTACTGTCCAACCTCGAAGATCATGTCTAGCACCGTTGAACGATTCTATTTCAAAAGGGGTGACATCTTGATTAAGAAAATGCACCATAGTAGCATTTCGAACTAATCTAATATTATTTTGTGCTTCTGGAACTAATAAGGAAGGGAAGTAAATTAAAAAAAGAAAAAAAAACATCAACGCAAACCATCACGTCAAATAAAGGAACCCGACGAAAAACAAAAAAAGAAGCAAAATCTTCTCTTATTCCTTATTTCTCTTCTTATCATCACCCCTATTTTGACAAAATCAGTAGAGACTTGAGGCACGCGCAAATGACTCCGAGGTCACCGGAAAAAATATCAAACTGCAACTTGTAATGTATAATATAGTGAAAATTAACTTAACAGAGGGGAAGGTTGCATTGAAACCTGGCAAGCAAAATGACTCAAATAAAAAAAAGAAAAAAAAAAAACATTGTTATAGAACTTAAGGTTTTTGAAATACTACTTTTCATTCTTTTTTTTTTCAAATGCTACCACGTGATTTATTATTTTTCACCGCACTTGCATTTTTGCGAAAACTAACCTTACGTGAGTATTGTTGCTAGTAAGAGCATTTAATATGAAGTTTAAATCAATAGGTTATATTGTTTGTTTTTATTTTTTCAAAATTTTGTCTCTTGGTGGGTGAAATTACGGTTTTAATAAACGACTTAGTGCTTTTAGAAATTTAAAACGATGCAGTAAGGGTAAAAGAGGTGTGAAAGCAGGCAGGTAGTTTTTGAATAATCTGCAACACAGTTGAGTAATATAAGGGGAAAAAATTGAGATAGACGTAAAGTTTATTAATTTGAAGCAATTAAAATGTGTAGCACGAGTAAAAACTAAAGTAGTAAGAATAAACTTGTTCGATGGATGTGTTATGCAATGTTAATAACTGACTTTAAGCTAGTTATATTTAGTTACATTTTTTAAAATTTTTACCAAAGCAACGAGAAACTAAGTGATAACTATAAGATGAGTAACACGGGATAAAATGCAGTTACTGAAAATCAATAAAATTTGAAGTTAAAATAATACATTGTGACACAAAATAAAATGAATTAATTGACAATTGTCTTGATGAATGGTGATATTACCCCATGTTAAATTGACATTTGGAGACGATTTTAATTTGAGTTTAAGTATCTGGAAGCAAAGTGATTTTGGAGCTAAATTTTAACAAGTTGAAGGTTACTGGTACAAATGATTGCTGAAACTTTCAGCTGGTTAAGGTCAGGAGATGGTAACAGTAGCTTAGCTCTAGTAGTTATAAAGCAGCATTATTTGGAAAAACTCTTCAATAAAAGTTTACTTGAATTTTGAACTTTGCATGGGCTTTACTCAATACTTCAATCCCGTTTACGTTCCCTTGTCTCTCGTGATTGGTAACAAAAATTGAATACGTCGTAACAAGTGTTGATGCGCCAAATTTCTTATATCTTGTAAGTTGGATACTAAAACACTATTGTTGTCATTACTAGTCAACAAGATTAACTGATAAAACAAATCTTGATCAGTTGATCTTCAATTCAAAAACTGTCCCAGCCGTCTAGCTAGACCATTAACTTTTAAGAAAATAATTTCTGATTGATGCTTGCCTACCTCTTTGTCGTTGATGTACCATCGGAGTTCTGCTGGCGGATGACTTTTGATGGCAGTGCAGTTGATGTTCACCACATTTCCTTCCTGGTATCTGAGTCTTCCTCCAGTGATGGAGGGTCCATCTTGACTGACAGCTGTGGAAAAAAACAAGTAAAAAGTTTAAATTTAAGTAAAACATCTGTAAATTTAAGTAAAACCAGTGTATTTATAAAAACATATTTTGGGGATTGAATGTCAGTGTTGTTACGTCAATAAGTAACTTGTATACACAGTATAAAGCAATTTTCGGAATTGCATAATTAGAATCATAAGTGTTGTTGGCAAAAAATTAAATCTCATTATTTAGAAAACCTAAAGTGAAAAGCTGGTAATCTAGTGAATGCGTAGTAACGAAAGCCATTGTTTAAAGAATACCATATTTAACACATTGCCATGGATCATATATTCATTAAAGAGACAATTATTTTTGTAGTACGGTGTTTATTCTGAAAATTCTATTATAAAAGTTATTAATTTGCATGAAAAAACGACATTCAACTACAAGAAGAACGACAAAAAATTACGTAACTTGTTTTGAGAAAATTAAAATTACTTATGTTACTGTTAAGAAGTCTCTTTCAGTCTTTTAAATTGAATAACATGTTAATTTAAAAAAAAAAAACTATTTCTTCTACTATTTTTATGAAACTCAAATCATTTAACTATTTTCGTTGTTTCAATAAGAACTTCTTTTAAGCGCGCTTTAAAAGCATTTAAATATTGAATATTAGATTTTTTAGGAGAAAATTAAATTTCATGAAATAAGTTAGCTGTATTCATAAAAAAATGCCACAAAATCAATTTTTTCGGTTTAATTTTATGGTACTTTTTGCTATGAAACTATACTACTACATTGTGCAAGAGTCCTAAAGATGGTAATTCTCATCAGTTTGTGGTTCAAAGATTCTACTGAACATACTTCAGGAACTGAAAGTATGATGTATACGATTTGATACTTTTGTATTCAATCGTGCAGATTATATATGCAAATTCTTGTCATTAAATCACTAGTACGATACTTCAATCAATATGCAGTTTTTTTTAAATGGATATCGGAGTACAAACATTACCTACAATGACTATTGTACCATTTAAACTAATCCAAGTGTCAGCAATGGAAGATATTTTTTAAATAAATATCCTGGAAAGTTCATCATAACACACACACATAATAGAGTTGTAGAGTTTTATTGTACAAAATAACTGTTAATGTCCAAAGAAATCTTCAATATTATTAAAACATTATAACACTATAACCGGTGCCATTTTAAAAACAAGTTGCGTTTTTAAAATTAAATTCGTAAAATTCAACAAACCGCAAAAAAAAATGCAAAAAAATATAAAAGTAAACAAATCGAAAAGCAATTATTACTGTCAAATATTATACATAATTTTACTAAAAGAATTTGACAAAAAATAGAAAAAAAATCAAATAAATGCACCATGCATAATCAACCTGTTACTCCCCATGCTCAGTGGTCTATTTATAGATTTCCTCTTTTCAGACTCCTCACTGAAAACTATACCTTTTTATCATTTCTTATTCTTATTGTCTGGTTTCCTATTGGAAATTGATTCAATAGGAAACCAGCCAATCCGAATAAGAAATAAAAAAGAAACACAGTTTTCAGTGGGGATCTTGAAAAGGGGTGATGTATAAATAGATCACTGGGCGGTAACGGGTTAATTGAAAAAAATCATTGATAACATTAAAATGTGAGTCTATGCAACTACTACTTACACGCATGGTTATCGGCAATTTTCGCCTTGTTGGTAGCAGTTATTTCACTTTTGGTAGTAAGGTATGCCTTGGATATGAATGCAGTGCACCGGAGCGTAAGGACGCCGTTCTTCAGATGGGCCGGGACTACCACGAATCGCAGACCCAACATCGAGCTGAGCAGTCCGTCGGGGTGTCGTAGAGGACTGAGCCTTGTGACCAAGTGAGATGAGACCTGAGGGGAAAATGTTAAAGTGAAATGGTCCGTATTGTGTGTAAGTGAAGAACTCTAATAATTAAAAAAAAAATGAAGAGTTTGTTTGAACGCTTTAAACTGAACTACTGGTTTGAATTGAAAAACTCTTTTTGTGTTGAATAGCCCATTTAATCAGGAAGGCTTTAGACTATAAAACATTACGCTTTATATAAGGAGTTATTGAACAATTTGCTTACATTTACAATGTGTCTTAAATCTATCAACATTCTTCGAAGTATTTGACAAACATTTTTTCTTTGATACATGTTGGACTTTAAGTTCGTTTACGTTCATTTTCTAACTTACACCTCTTTTTTTCCTACATCGTCCTGGATGCGAAATTTATTTCTGTTAAAACATTGTCACGGAATGTATGCTGGTACAGCAGATGTAGATGCAGTGGGTGTTTTGCGTTTGGTTTTCACAGGCACCAGTTTATTGCGAAATAAGACCGTTTTTTTACTTAACTAAAAATACTTCCTAAAACATCAAAATGGACTGCATATAATTTGGACAGTCTGTATATTTCAACTTGTATGCGATCTTTCACGTAGTGTAATTTTTTTTGTCTTTATTTTAATGAAAATTATTGATTAAAATATTTATTCTTATTTTTCCATGTAAGCCTTAAAACGCCATTTAACTCATCTTGTAAAAATCCTTTAATATTTTTAATGCCTTTATATATTAGTTCACTTTAAAATTTTATCAAAAACATAAAATATTAACCTTTAATGTTAATATAACTTTTGGGGAAAATGCCTACGCATAAGATACAAAAATATGTGTTTATGAAAATTATTAAGAATTAAAAAAAAGAATTGTGCTAATTTTCCACACGTACCCCCACTGTTCAGCTATTAAAAACGGTAAAACTCACTCCAATAAGACTATATTTCAGATAGTTCCATATAATAAAATAAATTGCTTCAAAGTATATTTTTCAAATGAAAGTGTAGTCGAAAATCTGAAAAAGAGCTTAAAAGACATCATTATTTTTTCTTCCATATTTTTTACGATAAAATCGTATTTACAAAAAAGGTTTTGTTTTGATTTTAAGCTGATTTTAAAATCAATATAAAGGCTCTTCCTAAATAAAAAGGAAAAACCTGAATCGATATAAGCAATTGTTGAAATTGTGAAAGTATAAAGAAACAGCTTTTAGCGTTATTGTTTCCGAATCCTATTCCGTCTGACCTAAAATTTAAAATTGAAATTTGATTCCAAGCTGTGGTATTTTTTGTGGAGATAAGGTGATATATTTTTGCGCCGACGCATCGTTGTCGAAAAAATACGTTGAAGAATTTAACAACTTTTCTCCTTAACTTTTCCTCTTTATTTTGGTGTCTAAAAGAGCCACCATATTGGATTTGTTCCAGAGCTTAATACCCTTATAGTTACACAGACTCTGTATCTTTGTTAGTGCTGAAATAGTTTTGGCCAGATTAAATCATGGGTTTTTATATTTAACCCATTAATGCCTAGCGTCCTTTTAAAAGGACGATCCAAAAAAGGGTCTGAATTTCCCCAAAATGAACATTTCAACTAAATAATAGTGTTCAATTAGTACCTTGGTATTCTTTCAATTCGTTATTAACAGATTGCAGCATATAACCATTGTAAAGTGTGTTCTGTAGCAGTTTAAATATGGTCTTTATCAAAAATGACATCGTTCACAATCTCAAGAAAAAAGTTTTCAAAGTTATTCCCAGCTTCCCAGTTTATCTTAATTGCTGATTTTATTTCTTCTTATAAAATGTCTTTTTAAATATTATATCGTAGGCAGAAAAAAATTTGAGTAAAACAAGTATGTACCCTCTGGGGTCTATCGTAACTTTTGAGGGACGATATTTCTTTCCTTAATAAAACAATTATTTTTTACATAATATTTTTTTATTATTTTTTCTGTCCATTAAACACCGTTTGTAACCAGTATACAAAATATCTTTGAAAAAAAAAATGTCAGGCATTAATGGGTTAAATTATCTCAGCGTGTCGAATAAAAATTTATAAATGATAAATTTTAACTATTCATAAGTACCAAACCATGACGGATGAAAGCAAAAAAGAAACGTATTTTTAATGAAACTTTAATGAATGAATGAATTATTCTTTTACCGATAAAGAAGCTCTTACTAACAAATTTGTTTCTATTTACATACAAGAAAACGTCCCATAAGTCTTCTGCTACTAATGACAACTAAGTCATATTTTATTTTTTTCAGAAATGATTGTTACTGTAGAAATACTTTAATCCCAACACCATTAAAAAAAAATATTTCTCACGGACAAAAAACGCCGTTTTTTACCACAGGCATAATCTTTTCTTCCGTAAGCAATAATAATTTCGTCATAGTTTAATTCTTAATCAATTTCCACTGATAAGGAAATTCTTGGGTCGTTAACAAAATATTTACTATGAAAATGCAATCAAATCTAAAAAAAACAATGCCAACTCGAGTTTTTTTTTTTTTTTTTTTTTTTTTTTAATCCTTTAGAGAGACGAGTTTCCATCGCACAGTAGAGACAAGTAACATTTCCATAATACTTAGAAGGAAATGAATGATAGTAAGTTTCATTATAAAGGGTTAAAAAATTGCTAAAATAGGATCTTTTCTTCAGTATGTTCTTATTGTGAAGCTACTAATGGGGGGATAGTGACAAATTGAACCGGTTGGTTCATGCATTTTAAAAACTTCTCCGTGATTGAAATACAAGATGCGAAAAGAGTATTAACACGTGTTTCGGATTTGCAGAAAAAAAAATCATTTCGGACCTTTGTAACATGATATAGGTCATAGACTTTACTTTAGTTAACCGCAATGTTTGCGATAATTATATAACACAGTTCTCTATTTGTTTACAACAAGAACACTAATACGGCAAACATGTATGAACATTATGCATGAATGATTCACGTTTATGCATGCATCATCGTAGAGAGTTGTTGCAACTCCACCTTTTGAATATAAAATAAACACATACAGTAAATAATAAATAACTTTACAATGTTAACATGATATAAAATATGATTAAAACATAGTTTCTCACCATTCCTGAGTAAGATTTCTATTTCTGCATACAATTTTTATTTTTTAACACCGATCCCTTTCATATAAGAGCAGTATGATGAATAATAATCGATAATTATATGTTCTTAAAATATATTTACTTAAAATGAAATTATCAAGACAGAGAGTCTCTAAAATTATACTGCACGATAAATGCAAATAGAATCTCTAAGGGTAGTGGGAGTAGTGAATGAGTTTTTCTTCTCATTATTTATTAGCTACAAAAAAACATTTTATAAAGCAATAATAAATTCTATAAAGCAGTAAGAAAAGGCTAATCTAAAAAAAGCACAAAACATGATGAAGTACCAATAAAAATGTTCTAGTTCAGAACAAAAGTTCGTGTGTTCACTTAAGAATTTTGTGCGTACTCACAAATTAAAAATGTTCTTTTATTGAGTCGCTTTATCTCCTTTTACCTTAAACCCTCCCCCTCCGTAAAAAAAACTACAGCAGAATCATTAAACATCCTAGGGTTTTTTTTTTTAAGGAATTAGTTGCATATATTAATAAAATACACTGGCGGAAAAAAAATCCCAACACCAAGAAAAAATTACTGTAGAGTAATGAAATTTGGGTAATGCTATTGTCTAGTTAACATGTTTAATTGATTAAATGTACAAGATCACTGGCTAATTTAAGCTCAAGAAAATGCTGTGCAAATGTTAAATTATGTTAATTTTATAGAGGGTGTAACCTCCAAAATTTTGAAAGCAAGCCTGCAAGCGTGCATGCATTATGTCATACAGGTGCCGAATGTCACTTTGTGGTATGGAGTGCCATGCTTGTTACACTTGTTGTGTCAATACTGGGACCGTCATTGCTGACTGTGGATGATGCTCGAGGTGCCGTCCAATGATATCCCATACGTTATCAATTGGAGACAGACCTGGTGATTTTGCAGGTCATGGTAACATGTCAGCACTGTGTAGAGCACATTGAGTTACAGCAGCGATGTGAGGGCGAGCGTTATCCTGTTGGAAAACTCCCCTTTGAGTGCTACTCATGAGGGGCTGTACTTTTGGTTAAATTACCAGACAGGCGACAAATTTTCAGTCAGTGAGTTTGGGATAACCACAAGAGTGCCCCTGTTGTCGTAGGAAATTGCTCCAGAGAACATGTCTCCAGGTGTGAGTCCCGTGTGTATAGGCCGTAGACCGCTTGGGTGCAGGCCCCTGGCATCCTTCTGACCAATATACAGCCACCACTGGCACTAAGGCAGAATCTGTTGTCATCAAAAATTACACCACATCTCCACTCCGACCTCCAGTGAGCTCTGTCTTGGCACCACTGCTGTCGGAAACGGCAATGGTTTGCAATCAATGGAATACCGGCTACAGGCTGCCTGGCTCGGATCTGACCTTGAAGTAAACAATTTCTTATCGTTCCTTGGGTCACGACGGTAACAACTGCAGTTTGAATGTCAGCCGCAGATACAGTACGATGCGCCGCATCCGTACGCAAGATTCGACAATCTTCCTTCTCAGTCGTGCCACGTGGCAGCTCGGACCTCAATCTTCTTGAGGTAGTACCATCCCTTGATCATAACTTCCAATAATTATGCACGGTGGAAACATTCCCACCCAAGTTTCTCTGCAATATCGCGAAATGAAAATCCACCTTCTCGTAGCCAAATTGTACGACCTCGTTCAAACTCGGTGAGCTGTTAATAATGGCTTCTTCGTCTTCTTAAAGTCAATCCTGGCTAACATGAACGCAATTCGTCAAATTTCACGGAAAAATAATACTCACGAGCTTCACAACACGCTTTTAAAACAAGCCTTATTTGCATGTTCTGAGTGACGCCAGCTGCGCCACACTTATGCGCGGAGCGCGAAATTTCAATCGATGTCATCTTTCAGTTGTATAAACACGCCTACCAAATTTCGTTTATCTAACACAAGTCTTTCTTGGTGTTGGGATTTTTTTTCCGCCAGTGTAGTTTTACTGTCATATACCAAATACATTTAATTTATGAGTTTTTGGAAATTAATTTATTGAGTCTTCCTTTACAGGTCACAATATCTTTATCAAAACAGTTGAAACACCTATATATTCCTTAACCTTGCTTACATATTAATTTATGCTTCTTTAAAGATGTTTTGAAAAATGTGTTTTTTCCGTTGGAAATAAGAGCTTTTAGAAATTTATCAACCTTTTTATTTCATTATGTTCCTTAACACTCCGGTTTCTTTTAAACTGAGTTTTATCTGAAGTGCAAAACGCCACAAAAAATAATAAATAAATAAAAGCTCACTTTTAATATTAAATTAGAGTTACTTATTAAGTAGCTCTACAAGATGTACATAACTTATTCCTAGTCGCATTTGGAAACTAAAATAATGCTTCTCTTAGTATCAAGTATTTTAAAATAAGCTTACACTAAATTTCCCGTGAATTTGGATTATTCTCTCAAATAATAACTTAATTTCGCTGCACTGCAAAGCGAACACTTTACACTATATTCAAAGCAAATTAAATTACAGCCGCATGAAAATTAAATTTGTTTGTTCACATTGTCTACGTTTATAAAGCGCGTTTAATCGGTTTTCCATTGCTTATTAACGAAAGTTTGCCGTCTAAACAATCGCATTTCCGGCGAAAAGTTATTTAAGTTGGAGAATTTGCTTATATAAGATTAACGATATAAGCCTCCAAAAATGATTTGAATTTTCATTGCCTGCATAATTTTACTGGACAAAGGATATATATATATATATATATATATATATATATATATATATATATATATATATATATATATATATATTATATATATATATAATATATATATAATATATATATATATATATATATATATATATATATATATATATATATATATATATATATATATATATATATATATATATATATATATATATATATATATATATCAGTAGCGAGGCCACAAGTCATCGAACGATTCGCCGATGACCTGAAGGCAAACCTCGTTTTGCACTGGAAGAATTAAAGTTTTTAAAATTTTATTTTCAGATTATTTTTTCGGATCATTTAATATTCCAAATAATTTTATTTTAGTGGTGCCATCTGTTGAGTAAACGATTAGGCGTGACCTTCACTCATCGCTACAGATATCGCATCGGTTTTGTGTGTGTGCGCGCAAGTTTTTTCGCTTGTAAGCCATTTCAGCCAATCAGATTCTTTCACAGCTTCCTTAGATGTAATAAGACTCATCGGCGATGACCCGCTGAAATTTTGTTTTTACTGGCAACTCTCAGTTTTGGCGGATCGTGGGGGTTGGATGGGGAGGGGTTGAGATTTTTTTCTCCTGTTTCGTTCATTCTTTTTTATTTATTTTTTTTTTCAATTCGGTGCGTCACATTTTTCAAAAAAAGGGGTTGCGGTTAGAAAAATATTGTTATCTTACGATGGCGCCAATATGAGGCCGACGGGTCGAAGACAATATTGTTTGCAACAGTAGTTTTGCATATGGAAAACGCTGTTACCTTTTGTGTTTTGGAACTTCATCGAACTTTCAAAAACGAATATATGTGTGCGTGGTTTTGTTTTTTTACTCTCTTTTTAGTTTCAATAATAAATGTTTTTCATAAAAAGTAGTGCTCGTTGCCGTTCGAGCTTTGCATTTCAGCAAGCTTGAACTTTTCAAATTGAAAAAGAAGTATATGTGAACCAAGATTTTTACAAGGTTAGTTGAATTTTTTAATTACTATTTAGTTTTAAAACTCATAAAAACAACATGAATGATTTTTATCATTTCAAAGTATACTTTATTTATTGTGTGAGGAGAATTTCCTGCTTTAACGGAAATAAAATTTTCGAAAACTGAAAAATTAAATTTCGGAAACGGCAGCCCAAAATTTTCAAAAATTTCTTATCACAAACACCCATGAGCGAAACATATGGTCTGGTATATTTCTTTGGGGACCTGAAAGTTAGCGATGACTGACGCTTGAAGTCACGCCTCGCTACTGATATATATATATATATATATATATATATATATATATATATATATATATATATATATATATATATGTATATGTATATATGTGTGTGTGTGTGTGTGTTAGGATAGTAATTAAAATTTCAAAACGAAATTCTAAAACGTATATTTTGTTTCTATTTATATTTTTCTATGGTTAAAAAAATTTTGGATTGTTATAAAACCAATATAGAATGCTGTGCAATACTTACCTCATAATTCCATTTCGGCAATTATTTAAAATATCTTAAATCATTTATGAATTAAATTAAATAAAAATAGTAATTATAATTTTGAATTTACTGCCATTTTTTGCTTTTTTGAGTTATAACCATGTTTATCTAGTGGTGTAATGAGTTTTTGTGAACAAAGAAACAGTAAACGAAAAGGGAATACTGCACGTGTTGCTGAGAAGCTTCCACAGGTTACCAAACTTTTCAACGTTTTTTTACTGTTCGTTTCGTAAGTTATATTTTTCAAAGCAAGCTGGTAAATGTGGATTTGACAAAACAATTTGAAACTCTTAAACATGAAGACATGAGCTATTTGAAATTTTTACTTTTTCCCCTACACTATTAGTTATGATCTGCACACTGTGATAAGATGAGATAAAACCTACTCCATTGTTGCTAAAAGCAAATCTTTAACAGTAATTTTAAATAAGAAACACATATATAATAAACTCATAAAAATCATTGTTTCATTTTTCTGAAACGCCATGATATACGGTATATTTTTTTTACAGAAAATGTATTGTTTTTAATGAGCTTTCTTTTTGATAAAATGTTCAGCGCTAGTTTAGGGGGGACAAAAAGCAAAAACAGATGTAAAACTTGAAGGCTAGTTGGTGCATTTTGGCTTCAATGTCGGAATATCGCAAAAATTTGAAAAATGTATTATCAATGATATTAGTGCTCACTCTTTATTGCTTTAACAATGGCACTATTTTTCCTTGCAAAATTGGTGCATAACTGCTTATAAACATAATACATAGTAGTATATAATTCAAAATTTTACAGTTATGAAGAAAATTTCTCGAACGTGAACTTTATAAAGCCATACCTGAAACTAATCATTAGAGATGACATTATACATTTTTGTTTGTATGTTAGTACTTGGGAGATAACTAAATAAAAAGCGTAGGGGAATGTGGGGCAAAGTGAAATGGCAAAATATTTTCCCAGTTTGAAGCGCCACCTATCTAGCAATATTTTAACGAAGTCTCTAGACATACAGTCTATTCCTGAAGACAAATAGATAGATCTGAAGATCAACGGAAAAATTATACAAGTCCTTTTCAAATTTGATACACTTATTGCAGTATTCGTGTTTTTTCAAAAGTATTTTTTGTTATAATACAATTAAAAATTTTTTGTAATTATCAATTTAGGTATTAATTGAGATCTACTGGTATCCAGTACAATACTTAATTCGTTTATATTTAGCGAATTTTGATTTTGAATGTTTAATGTAATTTGTCAAGTGCACGCGGGGCAAAGTGGATGGGGCAATGTGGAATAGTTCATTTCGTTTACTTATGCATTATTTTTTTTTAATCAAGTACGTATTTCTTTTTTATTAATTAATTTACATTCTTTTACCTATTAATTCACATATTCATTTATTCGTTTTCTGATTTTCTTATTCGTTCTCTATTTTATTCACTCATTTCTCTTTCTCATAAATTAATGAGTTTATTTATTTATTCGTTTATTTTTCATCAATAAGTCATTTATTCGTTTGTTTACTCATCCATTTGATGAAAATTACTGTTAATCATAAAATAGAAAATTTTTCATAGTAAACATATTGCATTTTTCACTTGCCACAAATTTTTTTAAGGGGGAAAATTTCTACCTTTTTTTCAAGATGCAAAATAACTGCCAAAAATAAAAATAAAAAATGTCATACAAAATACATTATTAAATATTTATGTACAATGATTTTCAGAACAAATTTCCGATGCGTTCATTTTGAAATAGGTCAGCCATCTTAACTATTTGACTTTGCCCTACATTCCTCTACTATATAAAATCTCGATTTTTTCCAGTACTGTTTTTATACGTTAAGTGTTACTATTGACAGCTTTAAGCAATATATCCAGCAATAGGAGCTAAAAGGAAGTTAGCCTTATCAATCCCAATAAAAGAAAACCCATTTAAACAATAAATGTAGAAATTAAAAAAAAACATATATACGGGGAAAAAATCATTTGCAATTTTAACTGATTTAACTGCAAGATGGTGTGGTTTCCCTTGCACTGCGAATTCAGAACAACTCTTAAAATTTCAAGCCTTCCTTTTTAATTAAAACTAATTTAAAGTTCACGCGTCAGGGTATTATTTCATAAGCCAGAAGCATTTGTCGAATCCTCTGGAACTATTTAATCAGCTTTACGGAGGTTAAACGTTAAGCCTGTTCACAATAGGCTTAAAGTTTCTAGAAATAATGTTGAGTACTACGGCACTCTATTTAAATTAGAGATGAAATAAAAGTGTTTGGGGGTTGTTTAAATAATGATGAAGTTGTTTTAATTGATTCGCGTATGTTGATGTTTTCTTCAATAATACCATTTTGCCTCCACGTTTTAAAAATTAATGCATTTTATAGCTTTTAAAAACAGTAGTAGTTTTGATGTCACTTCGACGAAGGGATTTCTAGCATACAAATAAAACATTAATAAATAAGATAATAAATTATTATAAAAATGTCCATTCCAGTTATTTATCATAGTAAAATATTTGAACCAAAACTTATTTATTAATTAATGTTGTATTTTCCTGCCAGAAAAAAAAAACATTGAGTTGTTTTAAAACAATTGCAAGCAATGAGGAGAAAAAGTAGTTACGAATGGGAAATAAAAGCTTCATGGGACTAAAAATATAAAAATGGAAATATTATAGACACATTTATTTGTGATGGGTTATGTAATTTATTTCCTGAATTTTTTAAGTTTTTATGAGGTGACTTTGTTCACGTCATTGAATGTTAAAACTTTGTCGTAAAGAAGCATGTATTGGTTCAACATACAATTATTTCCACAAAAATAAAATTTCTATTTCAACAAAAAATAAATAAAATAAAATAAAAATAAAGACGATAAACGATCCACTTGTAAATCTATGTTTTTATAAGCAATATGTCTATTTCACAAACGAATTTCCCGTAGAAATACTTAAAACATATTTTACAGAAAACTATTTTTATTGTCTGATATATTTCTTATTTGGAGGAAATACGCTTTTGGGTAAGTAAAAACTTTTTCCTGAAAAAAAACTTTACAAGCTGCGTTTTGTTTAAAATCCATTAAAAAGTATGAAATAAAGAAGGAATGTTCTTGCGAGTTGTAGAGAGGCATTTCAACCTATCACTCGCAGGAATTCAAAACAAAAGAAAACTTGAAAAAGAAAAAAAACAAAAAAACTTGTGTGCAGGAGAGGAAAAAAATCAGGCAAAAGTACGTTTAGTTTAGCTGGCCCTTTCAGCATTACTCCAGGCAAGAAATATTGGTTCCATCAAGCAGAAATTCAATTTTGCGTTTCCGAAGATCTACGTCTATCTTCAGCAGAATTCTCGAACAGAAATGTGACCAAAAATATTCAAAATAATATTTCCAAAGACAAAGAAGAAAATTGTGCATGAAACTTCTGGAGGAAGCACCGGCGAAACTTAGCGATATTGCTAGGAGGTAGAAAGGCATTGTTGCAGCCTTTTTAGTCAGTTCGCGCTTGGATATCCACTAGAGAGACATTTTTAAAGAAATAAAACAACTCGGTAAGAAATATTTACAAAGAATAAACAAAGGCACAAAGCCGGCTTGCTCCTTTGTGCTGAGAACCGGCATTTAAATCGCTGAATTGCAGAACTTTTTTTTTTTTTTTTTGAAGGTAGAAAAATAGATTTCCGTCTTCTTCTCCCGAGCAGAAACAGGGAATCTATACTTTTACCGAAGACAGCCGCTTTGGAAATAGAGATATTACAAACGCTTTAAAAACGATTGCATTTGCGTTGCACAAGTGTTTGTATTGATCAAACTCGAGCACCAATAATTGCTGGTGCAACACATGTGCAACATATTGGCTTTGTACTTCAAATGGTAAGTGCTTGAAGGTATTGCCTGAATAGTTTAATATGAATAGTTAAATAAATGTTTTTCGATAGAAATGGTTATGATTTATTTTATTTAAGGTTCATACATATTGCCTTCTTAACACATCCGAACAAGGTAATAGGGCACGTTCACGCAAGTTCTTAATTCATGAACGTGCCCTTTAAGCTTTTTTGCACCGTTCTGTGTCGAACATTTTTGGTATTTAATGGTTATTGGGTTTTGCAATTTTTGCAAATCATCATTTAAAGTTTAATTGAGTAAGATATCCGCTTCTAGTAACTTACAGTCATAGTTATGTCTTCAAGCCTACTCGGCTTTATTTTTATAGACTATTCCGCCTATGTTCTTAATTTTATAGATGGCAAGACATTATGGTTCGAAAAACTAACACAAAACTAAGTTAGATGTCTCAACAATGAAAAATGCCGTTCTGTAAGTGAGACTGGGTCAGTAAGTGAGGTGCGTAAACGTGCCCCAGTAAATGAGCAGGTTGACGCAACAGACATAGATCTTTTTTTTAGGCGTATATATTTAAGCAGGGCAAAAATGGAATGCACAAACTTAAATTTTATTAAGTGCATTATAAGACCATAACGTCTTAATTTCACTAAATTAAAATACAAAATATAGAAAACTCATTGAAAAATTTCCGTTTACACGTGCCTCCGTCTACCTTACAAATACTTTCAATTTTAACAACTTTTATTATGTTTTAACCAAATACAGAAAATTAAAAAATCGAAACTTAGATTTAGCAAGAGAAAAAATTTGATTTATTTTTTTCTTATTATTTTTCACTTATTTTACACATTAAACGTTGGTTTCGAAAGAAAAAGTTAGTACATTCTGACTGAAATTGGTCGCTAAGAGCTGTTCTTGAGAAAAAAGGATCAATTTGTTTAAAATTGTAAGCGGTAAGCTCGAATCATGCCCGCCATTTAAAGTTTTTCCAAAGAGGAGGGGGGGGGGGCAAAGAACGCTAACACAATGCAATTTCATCAAAAAACAACAAATACCAAACAAATCTAATATCTTTAAACGAGCAATTCTTGTATATATATATATATATATATTTCGGATCTCGAAAACGTCTCTAACGATTTCGATAAAACTTGGTATTTAGATGGAGTTTTGGTTTCTGAGTTCATCTACGTCGGCGTTTTTTCTGTAAAAACGCCAGTTTTCACAAAAAACCCCGTTTTTTGTGCCTTCATTAAGTAAGTTTGAGACGCTTTCTTTATCGCCATTTTCTTTATGATTATTATCAATTGTTACCGTTTCATAGCAACCACGTTTTAATTTAACAATGAATTTCATAGTTAATCACATCAGCGCGAGTTTAAATTTTATGGTATTTGGCAACGTTAAATTGTTATTGTTTTTTGAAATGTTAAAGCAAGGCTTCACTAGATAGTGTCTTAGTGGCTGTTTCATTTATTCAAAAGCCATGGGATAAAAGCAGTGGTGATTGTCCAGCGACATTTCTTCAATTTTATGGTAACTTACACGATATAAAAATCGGATTGTTTTACTTTTCAAGTAAAACAATCGTGAACTTTTAAAACTTGAGTATAAAAGTGTTACAGTTAGTTTTCAAACACTTTTTTTCCTCCTCAAGAGGGTTTAGTAACATATTTCAGGTAAAAAATCAATAAATACGAAACTCAATTTTCTTAAAATAATAAGTTTCAAAACAAAATTACATCTATCTAATATCTTTAGACGAGCAATTCTTGTATATATATATTTCGGATCTCGAAAACGGCTCTAACGATTTTGATAAAATTTTGTATTAAGATAAAGTTTTGGTTTTTGAGTTCATCTACATCGGCTTTTTTTCTGTAAAAACGCAAGTTTTCACAAAAAACCCCGTTTTTTGTGCCTTCATTAGAAGTTTGACGAGCTTTCTTTCGCCATTTTCTTTATGATTACACTTATTGTTACTGTTTCATAGCAACCACGTTTTATTAGAACAATGGATTTCATATTTAATCACATCAGCGTAAATTTAAATTTTTATGGTATTTAGCAAACGAGTTTTGGCAACCCTTTAAATTTTTTTGTTTTTGAAATTTAAAAGAGATCGATCAAAAGAAAGTTAGAATTGGGTGTGGGCCGCGTTAGTCCGATCGGTAAATCGTCGGACTCGTAACCAGAGGGTCCCGGTCCGATCATATAGAGGAAGCCCAGCCGATCAAAGATCCACCGTCTTCATTAATTTTGGCTGGGGGACGTTAAAAATGTTCGTGGTCATAAAATCCTCCAAGTGAAACGATACCTCTGGGGGATGCTGGGCCAAGGGTTTGCTCGGCCCTTGGGCCTGGTTCAAAAATGAACAGAGCGCTCTTCAAGGCCCCATTCCGGTTAAACTACGAGTTGTGGTATGTACGGGGCGCCAAATGAAATGAAATTGGGTGTGATTTTACGGTGAGCATGGATTAAATAAGGTTGTGTTTTTTTTAAACAAATTACGGCTGTTTTAAAAGCATAATTGCAACCAAAGGCTTAAAAATGCTTTTCAAGTATATCTAAATAAGTACTTCTCATTTTAGAAAAAAACACAAGTTTACAAACCTCTTTTTTTTTTAACCGAGCGGGCTCGGTCCCCTGGTACTTTATATAAATACATGTTGATTTCTCAAACCAGGCGGAACCCCACCAATGGCTTGAAGGAGGCGTGGCACGCGCGATTGGTTGCCCTCCCCCTGCCTCCCCCCAAATGACGGGCCTGGCTCAAATGTACTTTGACCAAGTCAGTTGAGTTTCCACTTTCAATGAAAGTGGAAGGCCACTCTTGGCCTTAGGGGGGTAAGGCCACACTTGGCCTTACCCTCTTGGCTTTCGTCATCTTCGCCAAGAGGGTAAATAACTTGTAAAGCTCTGCTGCATAGAGTATAGAAAAATATATCTTAGTTTTATATTAACTTCGAGTTCAACCTATAAACGCAAGCAAAATTGCAGCTTACTTCTACCAAAGACCTTCAAAACCAACAAACTACACAAGCTCTTAAGAAATGAAGATTTCATGAAGAATAAATACCACCGTTTAACTTTTACCAAAATATTTCTCCACTACCAAATAAACACAATATTACCGGAAAAGAAAGCTAATATCAGATGCTTTGCGAAAATATTATTCAATTGGGAGTAAGATCATAGTCTCTCGCAAGTAGAATTAATTAAATTATCATGTAGTTCACTTTAACAATGTTTTGGTATAAGCTCTCCTTTTGCATAATAATTATCATCTTCAGGCCTCGTCGATAGTTGTTCGAAATATCTGTTAATTTAATGATATCCATCCTCGTGTGTTTGTTTTCTTTCGCGCCTTCGAGAATTAACCAGTGACCTCCTAAATTATAGGAGAAACTCTGTCCGATGATTATGAGGAGTGGTAAGGATACATGATTGCGTACACTCCTTAATGATTGTTCTCTAGTGGCATCGTGGGAGAGGACATTGTTTGTCTTGAATTCCTTCACTTGATTCGACATTTGGTTAGATGGATAGGGGTATTCTTTAGTTTATGAGGCGGCGAGGCCTGCTGATTAGATGTTCGCCACGTGGTTGTTGAATCGCGCGAGTTGGAAGGGAAGTTTAGTTCGTTGTATTTTTCATAATTTGTGGTACTCCTGATGTTTAATACAAGTGTGTACGTTTTGTTTGCTATTCAAAACTATACCTTTTAGAAAATCGTTTAGTTTATTATTTTGAAGGGCTGAAGTTTTTCTGCTCGTTTAGTCCCTCCCCCCCTCCTTTTTTTTCTCTTATCTCATTAGAAAGTTTGTCATCATCAGGTGTAATTTCTAATTTGTATTTTTGAACTATAAAATTGAAGCAATACTTTGTTTCTTTAACTATCATATCCCCTCTTGCTAGAAAAAACAGGTAAAACTATTTATAAAATTCGTTCTTATCACCATTTTCTTATTTAATTATTCAATTCTAAGAGGAATGATCACATATCTTCGCTTTGGTAATACTTCTCAAGCAAAATGAGCTTGTATTAGCGCTTATGACTTAAATGAGTTAAAATGCACATCCAAAATACGATCTTGAAGCACGATCAAAAGTAAACTGCATTTTTATAGCGTTGCAATGTTGCTTGTTTAAAATAATCTTAAAATTATTTTTTAATAAAAGAATAAGTATGTAAATTTTTTGATTTTTTTTTTACATAATTAATAATGTTACAACTTCACCAATATTTGAACACCTGCTTCATTATATTGTATAACATTGTATTTTGTATAATACATACATAAATATTAAAACCACAGTTAAATATGATGCGGAATTTCTAAGTTTAATTGTAAAGCAAAGGCTAAACCAAATTGCACGAAAATTGGCATATTGGAATAAATTCAAATGCTTAATAGAAAAATGGCGAAAAAGGTCCCCCCTCTTTTCTTTAGTTTTAATTCTTAATCTTTTTCGGTGCATTTTTCATTTATAGACTTTGTAACTAACAGTTATAAATATTAGCAGACCAAACAATCATTTCTTCAGGTATGTGCAAAATATATGAGATTTTTTTTTTTTAGAGTTTGTAACTGCTACACCATTTTGAGGCATCGGATTTATATGAATTCTCATTTTCAAAGAATAACCAATGGAACATCATACATGATGCTCATTTCAGTTAAAGTTTTCTCAAAATTTCAAAGCAGTTTAAAGATATAATCAAAATATGTAAATTTACATAAAAAGTTAAAAACTTTGCTCATAAACTCATTTGTTCACTTTCAAAGTATATCTTGTACCCCGAAAAACGTGCTTGTAGTTTTTATTGTTTTTTTGAAATTTGAACGCTGTTTTATAAAGTTTAGTATGTTTAGTTTGTTTAATATTTTTTCCTCAATTTACTTAAAACTTTTTTTTTCTACAATAAAGAACAATATGCTGTTTTGTTCTTATATTTATTACATCAACAAATTTTTATATTCCATGTCTTCAGAAATTTTACCAAAGAAGGAAAAACTCGCTTTAGAAGACAAGAAACGGGCTCATATAATTTCAAATTAAAATGAAGAAAAAAAAATCTAAATCATGCATCGATGTCCACATCAAGATTTATGATTTGCCAGACAGTTACTTACAACATAAATCGAAAGTTGTTTTCCCAAACACTGTAAAAAAAATGTATTTTTATTTATTTTTCCACATTAAGAAAGAATTATTGCATGCTATTTTGCGCTTTCTTTCAGTGTGCGCAGTAAATTTCTTAAGGTAAGCGAAAGCTATAAAAGTAGCAATTTAGGGGAAAGTGCATTAATCTCCGCAAATTATTTTTACTTAATGCACTGCAGATAGTAATTTTACTAATCAAAGTTACACAAAACCAACTTAAAATCATGGTCAAATATGAAATAAAATTGTGCTTTCTTGCAGAATTTTTCGCTATAAATGCAGGCTGACATAGGTCGTACATTAGATTATAAATCAAGGGGATAATGCCAGTTAGACTTTACTAATTTTAACTTGAAAGAAAAAGGGTAATATTTTATTGGCAATAGCTGAATAAAATTTTTTACATATACATAATGGGTTTAGTTCTAAAACTATAAGAATGAATCAAGTTTGAGTTTATTTAATACTGTACGAAGGCTTGAGATCAATATTTTAAGAAGAACTACATCCAAAATATGTAATGATCTTTAAAAAAATCGTTTTTTTTTAAATTATTTTTTGTAAATCCTGTAGTTAATAATTTTAATGAGAAAAACTTATTTCATGAGATGGCATTTATAGGTTCATATCACATTCTTTTAATTTAAACTTTTCTATTCAGCTTCAACTTGATTAAAAGGTTACACTCCCCGGCAGCATAATGAAAATCCGCTTCTAGTCTGTGAGTATAAAAGTTAATAAAAAATAAATTAATGTAAGACTAAAAGAACATTTGTTCAGTTTTTAGGGAAATTTAATGCAAATAATTACAGCTAGAGACTAGTTTTTGAAAATTAACATCAACATGTTTTTAAACTGAAATTTTACATTTCAAGTAAGCTATCAAAAATGTAAAATAATCTCTTAGAGTTCGGGATTTTTACTGAAAATCTATTCTTGAAAGATGTTTTATCCAGTATTAAAGATAAAGAACTCTGGTATCTGGTCTACTTTTCTACTTATGTCAAGGCAACATTATTATTGAGGCATAAATAAAATAAGTTAATTAGTTTTAAACATACTCCAAGAAAGTTAAACAGTTATGTAAAACTAAAATACAGATCATTTGTACTATATATGGAGACTCTTTATAACAGTTTTTACTAAAAGCTGATTTCGAGAATTTATATAAGGCAGTCATTATTTAGGATATTTACACTAAGGAATCGTTCACTGGACAAAACAAAATTTTGATTAACTTCAATGATTAGTTGTAATTAAAAGACTTTTAGAATCAATTATATTCATGGAAAATTTAATCAAATTGTAAACCTAAGAGTTATATAGCAGGCTTTACATCTAATTTTCTCTTTTTCTTTTTGAACTGAAGTTAGTCTTGAGAGCAGATATAAAACAAGCTTTTTATGTCCATTTTTGAATTAAATATTTAATCAGAATGCTGCTTTTCAGTGGTCAGTTAAAAATAAGGTGACAGCATTATCCATATACTGTTAAAGATAGTAGTTTTAGTATAAAATTTTTTCCAGGAAACTTTAGAAAATGTAAATGTAAAAACACAATTATTCATGCCACATATTGAAAAGAATTTGTGGTTTTTCTGAAGTTTGGGCTTATAAAAGCAGGTTTAAAGTAATTATTTCTGAGTGCCATTATTTTAAATGCTTATGAAGTATGGTGAGAAAAAAGCTCTGTAATAGTATTGGTAAAAACAGTTAATTTTTATATTGAAGCATTTTTTTTGTAGTGGAGAAAATTTGCAGAACTCGCATGGACAACAGGTATCCCATTTCACTACCTCAAATGTTTCTAAAAGGTATTTTGTCGGGAAAATGAAAGCAACAATTTGACAAGAGACATACATTTCCTATTAAACATGCATTGCATATACACCGTAGACAATGGAACACACTTTTAAATTGTTATTCTGAAGTGATAAGCAAATTCTGAAATTAGGCTCAAGTGCGGTTTATTTAGAGATTGAATTGCAGTTAAAAAATGCTATGCAGCACTTGATAAATACAGTTTTGATCGTTTGAAAATTACTACATTGTTTTAACTGTATAAGTGTTTGATATCGAAAGGAGTTTTATTTGAAGAAAAACTTACCTCCTTTTCGTTCACTTGCCACTGAAGGAACGATGGCGGCTTAGAAGGACCAGACATGCAAGTGACGTTTAAATCGTCGCCAATGGCATATCTTGCACGAGCTCCTAAAATGGTGGGACCCCTATCCGGCAGCACTGGAAAGGAAAAACAAAGAAAAAAAAGAGGCATGAATAACATTTTAAATTACAGTGTAATTATTTTTCAAAAAAAGGAAATGCAGTAAGAAATCTAATTGCTTAATCTTATTGCAGAGAAATATATCCCAAACAACTGAACTCACTTTTCTTCTGAAAGAAAAAATATAAAATTTTCTGAATAAAGCGAAATGTCTCTTTCCAAAAACATAGTTTGTGAAACCATAGTTTGTTTACAAGAAACTGCTATCATAATGCATTGTTACCGCCATATTAATTAAAATCAAAGTTTGTGAGAGTTGTCGAAATCGTTAAATATATATTTCAGTTAGTGTTTTATGAATTATTGTACGTTTCAAAAAGAGAAAAACTTAACTTTGTAACATAACAGTTAAGTTTAAGAGCATTATTTTTAAAAAGCATCGAATGAAAATCAATTCATTCCAATTCTTTAACATTACAATTTTTTTATACTTCTCTTAAAAGCTTTTGACGACAACAAACTATGAAAGAAGTACATTTTATTCATATTCGTACCAATTGTATTCAAAAAAATTTATTGTTTCTCTACATTATAATTTTCAAAATGTGCATGTTGTGTAAAACTGGGTACTTCCTAATTATTTATAACTGCGCGATCATCTTCCAGATCAGGTCTCTAAACGACAGATATTTAGCAGATATCAATCGATTATTTTATTAATCTAAAGCTGCTATAAATATACCCGCTGTTGCAGTTGGCAAAAATAGTTTTGGGGAGCATGACTGTTATAGAGTAGATATTCAAAACGATAGCTAGTCCTATGTATTTTTCTCCTGCCTGTTTTCTGTTACCATGCCAGAACGTCCTTCTTTCTTTATCAAATTCCTCGATTTTCTCCTCGCTTTAAAGCTTATCGGGCCTGCCACGGACTAAAACAAAAATAAGACCTACGGTGTAAAATTAGTTTTCTTCGTCAAAAAACCGTCTTGTAGGATACGTTACTTTAATAGCATTAGAGTGACCTGCAGATAATAGGAAGGGTGTGCCGGGTTTTTAGCGCTCCTTCTGTTATATGCGAATTTCTCACACTAGTTAGCTAGTTCCTCAGAGTTGACAATTTTTTCGTTAGGTCAAAAAATCACTTTAGATTACTTTCACGTGCTTCAGCTCAGAAATCAGCCTTTTAAGTTGCTTAGTGTTTTAAAACCAATTATTTTCTTTAAATTTATTTATTTTTTGGAAAAATGAATAAAATATTTTGGATGAAGCCTTTATGCAACGTTTTTTTCTAACTGTCGCCCTGAAAGTGACAAAGTATTCCTCGCATAAAATTTTGGATGCAAATAAAAAGAACAAGATTTCTGTCAAAAAAAATCATAGTTTTGTTAATTCTAAAAATAAATTAATTTTATGTATCCAATATCTGCTACAGCTTTGCTACTTCTAGATATGACCGCTGTCCATTTGGACGTCTGCACTGCACTGAGTGATTTTAGTTCTGTCATTAAAAAATACTGGAGAGCACGCGCACTGATGGCATAAGAGCTATTTATAGTGTGTGGCATTTGCGAAATAAATAAATAACGTATCCAAAAATCGTTATCGAATTCAGTAACTTGATATGGATAATTTTTATAGAGTTTCATCTGATAATGAATAATAAAATCAAAAACGAAAGAATGAGCCTGATAAAAAACTACACATCAAGCTCAAGTTTTATTTTGAAAAACAGAGAAAGATTTAAACTTTAACGAGGGTTGAATTTACTTTAGTGTTACATCTGCTAATTTGTATAAAACAACAAAAGAAAATCCATTGTTAGTTACGTTGAAGGAAAATGATGGCTACACAGTCACGACACTAAAAAGAGATTCCGCATTCAAATGAAAATTATCAGTGTGACATAGGCATGTATGTGTGTACAATAAATTAACACATTTATGATTTTTGAAGGTTGATTTTATAATTGTTATACATAACTGTACTTGCTATGCTTTTCATCTATTTCTCTTAATTATCTCATTTATACATTGTTAATAAACACGAATGTTTCTTGAGCTTATTCATGTTAATTAACAATGTCTTGTTAATTAATTTCCCGCTTAAAATATGTTACAAAAATTATGCAATAACAATTAATTTGAAATAGAAAAACAAGTGCAAAAATTCCGCGCATAATAATAATATTTTATACCAACTCTAGCACAGCAAAAAAATTAACTCGTTAACATAAATCTTTTTACTTTTTCATAGAATAACCAACACCGGTAAGAATTATTTCCATCTCATCCTCAGCCAATGTGAATTGTC
Organism: Uloborus plumipes; assembly: GCA_038373865.1. Lineage (NCBI taxonomy): Eukaryota > Metazoa > Arthropoda > Arachnida > Araneae > Uloboridae > Uloborus > Uloborus plumipes. The sequence goes on from JAXGGA010006284.1 coordinate 58,714, forward strand.
TAGGAAAAATTATTCGTGAAAAGAAAACACAAATGGGGAAGGAAACATCATTAACGAAGAAAAAACATTTTATTCCCATTCTCGTAGTAGCTGAGGAAACTTCCAAGTCAAGGGAAGTAAAAGGAAAAGTGTAAGCACCTAACAGCAGCAGGGGTAGCAGCTAGTCACGATATGTATTTTTCATGCAGCGTTATTTATTTTTATGTTAAAGAGCACTTGATTTTCAATACATTAGCGAGAAAGAATTTTCTTTATAAAGGGTTGGCTATCGTTGGATTGAAAATAGGCAACATTAAAAAAAAGAGGCGGTAACCCTGACTTTTGTCGTCTGTCATTTGCAGTAGTTGAGGTTGTTGTAAACGGATCGTTGTAGTAGAAAAGTATGTCAAAAATTCATCAATGCATTTTTGGAGGCCTGACGATTTTTGTAATTTTTGATATTCAGAAGTCTCTTCTCATAATACAAAGAACTACCAAATGTTGTTCGGTCCTGGACAAATATATTTTGACTCACGGTGGGAGAGTTTCGCTATAACAACTATCAATATGTGGAATAATGCAAATAACTACCAAACTATTGTTTGGTCCTGGACGAATATAATTTGAGTCATACGGAAGAGTATCGCTATAACAACTATCAATGAATGGAATAATGCAAATAACTACCAAACTGTTGTTTAATCCTGGACGAATATAATTTGACTCATGTGTCAGATTATCGCTATAACAACTATCAATATATGGAATAATGCAAATAACTACCAAACTGTTGTTTGGTCCTGGACGAATATAATTTGACTCATGTGGAAGAGTATCGCTAAAGCAACTATCAATGAATGGAAAATTGAAGGATTTTTACCTATTTTTTACATTTTAGGTGTCGTTATTAATGCCTGATATTCATCTTCGCTTGTCATTAAGTATGCCATGAATGTATTGCTAAAAATATTTTATTACAGTTGTTGATACTCATACCATATTTGGGTAATTTCTCTGGTAATTTCTCTAATAGTAGCTAATTGCTGGTTTTTATTAATACGTAATAGGCTCCCATTCAACTAAGAATTAAAACGGCTGTTGTGCTCCTGTTTTTTTTTGTTTTACACCCGGAATTTAAATATTTCTGTCAGTATTGCATATAATTTATAGTTTTTAAAGGACAAAATGATATAGACTGTTTTTTCCCAAATAATTTATTAGAAATAAATAAAAACATTTGTTTCACACATGTTCAAAATAGAGCTAGAATATCCACTTAGATTTTGTTAAAAACTCATTTGTAGTGTAGTGGAGTGCGAAATGTTTGGGAGAACATAGCAAGGAAGAATTGACCAGAATCAATTCTCAAGAATAAATAACATTATTGAAAATGTTCTTTTCATATCCTTTGTGTAATAACTGAATTCCGAGGGTTCGCTGAGAGACGGGGAGGAGGAGGGAAGAAATGAGATAGAAAAGGGGAAAAGGGAGTTGGTCACGCAATCTGATCGTCGATCGTCTTCTATTCCCCATTGCTCCACCATCTGTATGGTTTTCCCCTTAAATGTTTCACAAATTAAAAACTTTTCCAAGTTTAAATCGATGAGCGGCATTTTCTAGATAGTATTTCAAATTTTTGGAAATTACAAAAACGGTGTTTGCGTATCGACTTTTAAATGGGCACTTTTCTGTTGTTTTGTCTAATCACAAGCGCGAAAGTCATGAAAGTGGTTATTAAAATTTTCGGTAGAGTATACTGCCCTGCTAAGCACAAAAGTCGTACCTGCACTTTTAACAAAATTGAGTTATCGCCACCAGATGGCTCTTTGTAACGTATTTTGCCTAAATACAAAATTAGGTGGTCATTTGAGAACGGGAAATATTTAAAAAAAAAATTCTGAAAAAGTTGGATCTGAAGCAAATACATGGTGGTGCCCTTGAAGCGCTTTTCCACTTACCGATACGACAATGATAAATCGTACACGATTGTCGTCGTCCGACATTGGCGCATGCAACATGCATTAAAATATGCTATGCGCTTTTCCATCTCCCGATTCCAGGAGTATTGTGTCGTCTCCGACCGAACGATGTCGTTTGTCGTCTCATTCGTGTCGGCATGGCATCCGTCTCGCCTTTAAAATCGGGACGACATTCATTCAGCTGTTTACTTTCTGCGAAGGAACAACCTAGGACAATGGCATTCAAATTTGACGTCTCTCTGTATTAATGAAAGATAAGCTAAATTCCTCAAAAGATAAATAAAAAAGGCATTAATAAAATAATTTTATTTGCTATTTTGTTTCATTATTGTTGCTCAGACGATCTTTATTGCTACAGAAAAGTCCAGATTTTCATTTGATAGAATACGTTTCGTTCTTAGAAATCTAAAGTTCTGAAAGCAATGAAGTTGTAAATATCATGCACCCAATATTGTCTCTTTATTTGCTTTTTCTTTCTGCATAGGTAAAATATAAGTGGTTGCCTGTTCAATGGAGGCGCCATAATGATATAAGTGCGAGCACATTACTGTCTCGAAATGAAGTGCGGTGGAAAATGACCGGTTCGGAGAAACGATATCGGTTGAGTAGGAAAAACTGCAATAGACGACATGATACCGTGCTCATCGTTGCAGTTTTACCGTCCGGCTTTTGTCGTTATCGTGTCGTCAAGTGGAAAAGCGCCTCAAAACGTAACATCTCAGTTTGAGCTCGACTGCAGATGCCACTTTTGCGATTAGCACGGTAGTATTCATTAAATTAAAATATGAAAACATTAAGTGCTCTTCTGAAAAGATGAGCTATGACCTCTACAATTGTTCCATCTCTTTGAGTCATAGGAAAGGGTAATCGCAGCAGATTTGAGTTGGAATACTTTGGTAACTCGTCTCAGTTTCAGCCCCAACTACCCTTCCCTACAACCCAAAAAAGAAGAAACGTTGTCTATGTTACAACACTTCAATGCGAGTCATTATTTTTTATTAACTAGTACTAGTTTAAGCATTTAAGCTCAACAGTGGGATTTAAGAAAGGTTTCTTTTAAAACATAATTTTTCAAAAAAAAAAAAAAATAGTTTTTACATATTTTTCCAAAAATGGACCAATATATATAGATATATATTTCTTGCCTTCCTTATGAAGTATGAAATTCTAAAAAGTACCAAGGAAGGTATAGCACACAGCTCCTCTGCCCATATAAGAAATAAAACCCTTGAGACATAATATATGACGATGATTGAAATTTACCGTGTCAAAATACACGTTCTCATTTTGAACTTCAGTGTAACAACTGCGGCTAAGAGCACTCTTACGAGTTTAGATTTTATGTTGATGGAAATTTGGATCTGATTGCAGCTAAAGAAAATACGCCAGCTAAAAAGGACATTTTTCTAGCAAAGAAGGAATCGAACCGACCAGTTTCGCATTATTTTCATGCCGCTTTGGTAAATTCATCTTACGGGCCTCTATCCTAGTATGCTATACATTGACGCAATGACAATAAAATAAAAAAATAACTTGTAATTTATTGTCCTTATTTTGTTAAAATATTTAAAAAATATATTTGCCCTAATTTACACACATAAAAAAGCTTTTTCTTCTGAATTAAAACGAATACAGAACTGTAGCAGCAATGGATTTAATTTCTACTGAGAAATTTTCGGGTAAATAGGGATTTAAACCCGTAATCTTCAGATGAATAGAAAGAAGTTAACAAAAAAAAAAAACTACTGGGTTTCCCTTAAGAGATGCCACACATTTAAAAACAAATAGCATTTTTCAACAGAACAACCAAAGTATGAATTCTATCTTTATTTGTCGTCGAAAGCGGGTTAAAATTATCTTTGAAATTATACCTTATTTTTAAAAATTAATGAATTATGAAAAAACTATATCACTGTCACATATACACACACACAAATAAATAAATAAAATAAATAAAACAAATAAAAAAATAGATAACGATATTTTTGCTTCACATGAAAAAAACATGATGAAAAACCATGATTCTAAGCGTGATACATTAATTTTTTTAGTTTGGAGCAAAATGTGTTGTTTGCAGTAGTTTATTTTGTCTTCAAAATACTGTTCCCTTGTATTATCTTAATCTGTGAGGTTAAGTTATGTATGAAAGATGATTTGGAAGCTTTTTAGCATAAGCGTTTCTGTATAGTAAATTAACTGATTAAAGGGAAAAATAAATATCGGTTTATTTTCTTGAAAAAGGAAAAAAACTTATCTGAAAGAAGCGCTTAAGCAAGTCTTAAGCATAATAATGATTTTTAGCTTACTTTTAAAGCCAAAGTATTGCAAGTCAAATTCTTCTACAGAAAAGAGTCAGTCTTCATGCTCGTCAATACGTATGATATTTTTAAAAAATGGTGTCATGTTGGACTCTGTTTTACAATCTTCTTAGATTTTCATTTTTGAATCTTGCATTGCGTTGTTTTTAAATCCAGAGTATTTCTTGAAAAAAATCACGAGACAAATTAAAATTACGTTCCAGTTGATAAATACCCATGATACAAAAAATGCAAAGACAAAGTTTTTGTCATAAAAAGCAACCTGTACCTTTTTCGTTCAGAACACAAGCATCAGGGAAAAAAAATCAGAAAAAATACTACCAGGGGTAAAAAGAATCATTACGTTCCCTATAGTCTTTTCTCCCACACACTATTGGTGCTTAACTGATTCTGAATCGTTTTCTTGAGATAGCAGAAGGGAAGGGAGCAAAGCCGATATATTCACTAATAGAAAAGAGAATACAGTCACGCTATCCATATGTTATGAGGATCTATCAGAGGAGCAACATTGTGGACTTGTGCTACATTACTCCAAGCCGAATCACAAATCCTCAGATCACTAAAATGTAATCACTTATCTGCATTTTCCCTCCAGACTTTCCTGAAGATGCCATCCTGTTCACTTAGTGGCAACCGATTTAGTGAAGGAAATACATTCGTCAAGTGCGATTTTGTTGTTTTTCAGCAGTGAATACAATTACTGAAATATAAATTGCTAATAATTATCTGATATTTCTAATATCACAATCATCTTTTATTTGTGTGATATATTATCCATACATAAATATAAATTTTTTAGTGATTTTGAACGAATTTTTATTGTTTATAGCATGTATATATACTTTAATGTTAATGAAGGTTTAGAATAAGTTAAAAAAATCGATGTAATGAAACGTTTAAAACATATCTCGAACTGATGATGCAAAATATATATCTATCTCGAATCTCGGCGTATTGAGGCGTAATGGAATTGATCATCTGAAATACGCTGCATAATATTTTAAACGTTTAGTATGTTTTATGTCTATTGAAAAATATCAATTAACATTATTGCTTTTGGATTGGCTTCAGATTTAAGATGACTACAGGTCTGTATGAATATCTCTAGTGCTATACATAGAGTAAAAAATGCGAACAAAGTTTCAATGACTTGCCATATTTCATTTACATTAAAAAATAGAATTTTAAATGTTATGCAGGTGATTATTATTTCTGCTGCAAAACGAAATTTTTTCTGAAGAATAGAAAAATCAAGATTAGTTCCCTAATCTCTGACTAAAGTTTAAGCTGAAGAACAACCCAAGGTAAATAGTAATTACAAATAAAGTTACGAAACTCAAAATAAATAAAGGAATAAATTAAAGTATTTTAAACTAATAAAAGTTAAAAAAAGAGAAGAAATTATTTAAAGGCTGTCGCTGCAAACTGTAGCAAAGAAAGAAATACTTTCTTTCACTGTCAGTATAACTTGGTTTTTCTATTCTTCACGATCTGATGTGGTACTCTTTAAAGCCTTACAAATTGAAATATTGGAGAGCAAAACAATGACTATAAAATTTCAATTGTTTTTCTTCACTTAGTGCAGCAGTAAGTAAGAAAATATTTTTTAAGATTCAATTGATACTATTTCAGAATGAAAAATGATTACATATTTACTTGGTATAAGAGAGAATTTAATATAACATGAATTACATCAAATTAATGTTTGAAAAATCTTGTATAATAGTGTTTATAAGTTGCATAATTGCAACTTATAAACACAAGTACCGTAAAATGGGGTTAATCGGAACACTTTTCAGCTTTGATTGTAAAAAAAGTAGTTAAAAGATTTTTTTTTAATTTGATTTTTTGGGTAAAAACTTCGGTCTTGCTTTACTTTTGATATTCCAAGCGAAGACAAAGCATTTTGAAAAATTATTATTAAAATATATAGGAAATTATGGGTGTTCCGAATCACCCCGCTGATAGGGGTCAATCGGAACACTTGTTAAAATTTTTATTTTTTTTTTCAATTTAACCTGTAATAGGTCTCACAAAATGAGTAATATTGATGGGGGAGAATAAGAACAGACAATTACTGTCAAATAAATGCATAATTTCAATACCAGTAAACGTGTATAATTTGTCAAAATTCAAAATAATTTTGAACTTATGAAAAATGAAAAGTAATTTTAAGAAATGCTTTTGAATTGAAATACAAAGATTTAACATGAATGGAAGTCACTCATGTCGTCCACAAATATGTACTTGTCCTTAAAACTAGCAATTGTGACTTGGCTTAAGTTTTTTCATAACATCTCCTGGGATGAACTCTGCCTTTTCTTTAGTTTCTTGAAATCTCTGGGTTTCGGGGATTGTCCTGAAAGCTTTTTACGCTTATTCATCACTGTCTGTGTGCTGGATTTTTACTACATAAAGTCTATGTGACTTTCCCCCTCGTATTTTAAGTAAAAAGAAGTCTCCTGGAGAAAAAATCTTTTGAAATCTGCAACTGTTTGTCATTCTAAGATCTAGTTGCTCACGAGAAGGGATAAACAGTAATAAAACCTTGTCCTTGTCTTGAATAGAAGAATAGGGGTTAGAATCTTGATTTTTCAAACAGTTTCCTTCAAATAAGTTTGAATTGGAACAGCAGAACTAAGTGTTCCGATTCACCCCGCAAATTTTTTTTCTATGCCATTTTTCAGAATTCTTCATTTTTATGACACAATTTATAAAACATGTAAATTCTAATGCGGTATTCTGTTGTTCAGATACATGTATAATTGAAAAATACTACTCTTAGTTTTTAAATATAAGAAGGTTTAATCTTGCATATGAAGTTTTGCAGTCTATGGAAATGTGATGTTTTCTAGCGTTCCACGTGCAGCCCTCCTTAGAAGCCAATAGCGTTGCCAGATTGACAAAAGTAATTTTTTCCTACTCCCTATGATCTTACCTTACTAAGAGAAAAATTCATGGTGAAAAATACCCAATAGTTTATTTATGAAGAATTTCGTTATACGGTCGGGAAGTTTTGTACCGATTGACCCCGCTGTTCCTATACACCCCATTTTACGGTACATACGATTTTTGATACGCAGATTTTTTTTTAGCTCCCGACGCTATGCGCAAATAATTTTGATTTTTAGATTAACTCTTTTACTTCAATATTACTCCAAAGTAGTAGGGTTAAAGTACTTTTGTTCTTGTTTCGTATTCTGGATCATACCAGTTTAGCTTAAAACAAAAATGTTGATCAAAATAAGGAACCTCTTTGTTTAAAAGAGAGATGTTTCTTTTCACGCGGTGTTAAAAATAGCATTACAAAACAAGTGTTTGCATTTTATAAATCAATTGTACGCACTGAACAAGCTATATATTCCTTTTCCAATTACCAGATAGTCTATATGAGACTATTTAAACTGTTTTTGACCTCTACCTTTTTGTTCACTCTTTGATAGTTTGAAGATGACCTTGTGCAATGGGCACTCATAGAATTGTCTTCACTTTCGCTTGCTGCACTTGATGCATCTCATAGGGCGTATTTGTTTCGATATTCTACGCTAACTCATATTTTGTACTTTTCCAACCTAAGTTTTATTCTTTACTAGCTGCGTGGCCCGGCTCTGCCTGGTCTACATTGAGAATAAAAGTTTTGTCAAGTGACGGGTGTCTCTAAAATTTTCTGTTCGATTCAAGTCGATATTTTGCCAGCACGCAGTTTAAAAAATGAAACAATTGCCAAAAGTATACAGGAAAAGTATTACAGGAAAATCCTAAAAGCAAAAGCAAGAATTTTATTTGTTCACACTCCAGAAAAAAATAGCAACGAAAATTTATTTAGCTGTTTCTTTTCAATTTCTTTCACGATAATTAATTTCTCTTACTATAGTGCGGACGATATTTACGTGCAATTAAAAATTAAAATTTCCAAATTTAAAAGTGCCCATATTTTTTCCCCTGGAAAATACATCAATTAGCGATTTTCAAAACGTTTGGAAGAAAATCCTCTACAAGGATACTTTTAGCGAGCTTTCCAGTGAGACCAAAATCTAGAAGAGCAGATTATTATTTTAGGTTGAAAAATAATTTTAAGGTCATTTTCGAGTCTTTAAATTGAAATTCGAACAAATCAGTACTTTTTGGATGCTTTCGAAAAAACCCTCTACGACCCGTCCCGGGTGGACAAGTACCTCCCTGCCAAATTTGGTCTAGATCCAACGCAATAGATTTGTATGAGGAACATACACAAATACACACACACACAAATATATATTCTTCGTTTTATTTATACGGATTACATGCATTCATTATTTTTGAATTTAAATAAATACTGGAAAAACACGTACTTAGTGATAACGCGGTAAAACATATATCGAAGAAGTTATAATTTTGAATGTATTGAACCGGTGATGCCTGATTACTGTAGAACTGCAAACAAATTTTGTAAAATTTTAGACAAACACCTATAATCTCCACAACTGCACCTCAAAAAAGGCCCCTAGTACAAAGCATAAACTTTTACACTACTAGTTTCAGCATTATTCGTAGTTTTTGATTGCTTGTATAAAAAAAAACTGGAAAGGCACGCATTTAATGATAACACGCAATTAAAAATAAGGCATCCTATATTAGAAAATACTATCATGTGAATTTACCCTACTTTTGGAAATAGTTTACGTAATAAAGTTGATTAAAAACGATCTTTTACAATCAAGATGACCGCAAAAACTAGCAAATACACTCAATGAAGCTCATAGCACATAAAGTGGAGCACAATACTGAACTCAAAAATCTATCAAAATCCTAGAGGAAACTATTTCCCACTCACTCCTTGACTTAACCTATTCTGAATAGTTTTATCCAGAAAGCAGAAAAGGAGGAGAAAAAACAGGAGAAGTGTCGGGCTAGATAAGCAGGAAAAGAGGGAAAAGAGATACAGTCATGCCATGCGATCAGGAATCCCTCCGACGATTCAAATTATGGAGCGGCAGACCAGTCAATACTACGTGACTGCTTACCGAATCGCGAATCTTGGTGGATTCACGAGGAATCACCACGACTTCCAATTGACCCCAGGGAGATTAAGAGAGGGAATTTCCCTTTTTTTGTATGTTTGGGTAAGAAGAGGAATTAATGCATGTGTAGCAAGTAACATTTTTGTGTTAAGTTTAATTGAAGAAACATTTGCGAGGGGCACTAAGGTTTTAATAAATTGTTCTACAAAGTTATTGTACTATAAATTCAAGGATATATTACTTTAATAAATTCCACAAAACAAACGCACTTCAAAAGATATTACTATATGCAAAATAATGCAATTTGTAGAGTAATTTGTGAGTTTAAGCTGTTAAACAATTAAATTGGCATTAGATTGGAAAAATATATTTGAGCTGTTGAGTACACCATCATTCTCTTCATACATAAAACATTATTTTTTTTTGCTTCAACAGAAGTGCAATTTTAAGGAATCTTCCAAGAAATTAGGTGCAAAAGAAACATTAACACGGGTGCAAAGTTGCAGCATTCGTGCAATCTCAGCTTTTGTACTTTTTTTAGTTTTATACAAAAATTTTTACCTAATAAATAGAATATGGACCGCGTTGTATAAAATCCGCTCTGAAGAATGGCCTCCCGCAGTTGTTTTTACCGAAATCAAACTGTACTATAGCATTGCTCGAATGTATTAAGAGGATACAACTTCCAAAGTATGTTCTCACTATGTACAAAAAAAATATTTCAAAATGATAATACTCGTAGTAATAATTTCTTTAGATTAGTGCTTCTCAAATTTTAACATCTGCACGCGTATTCTTTAATGTCAGTATTGAAGGGTAGCCTGTCAGGCTCGTTTAGGGGGGGGGGCAGGGGGGTCAACTGCCCCCTGACTTTGAGAAATCAATGTATTTACATATGAGTGGGCGTGGTTTTTCTTGTAAAGTGGTGAAATTGTATTGTATTTTTATCCTTTGCCCCCCCTGGAAAAACTTAAAATGACGGCCTGTAGCTTATCAAAACTGAGGAAAAAAACGTTTAATTATCATTAAAATTTATTTATTTTTCCTTCAATTTTGAACTAGTGCATTAAAATAGCAATTAAAAGGGAAACACATTTAAAATTAATAAATTGGTTTTGAAATGAACAATATTCATTATAACCAATGATAAAGAAAAAAATGTTAAATTTTCAATTTGTAATCAACGTATATTCCTTGTTTCTTAATTTTAATCTTTATTGTTATTTTTACATCCGGAAGTCGATTATTTTGATTTTTTTATTTATTACTTGACGACCTTGGATGCTGAAAAGCAATTATTCACAGACAAGAAGGGGGAGTACGCAAGATATATAAGATTTTAGGAGCTTCTCTGTTGAAAATGAATGTGATAACTTTTGCTAGTAGTGTTTCGGTTTTTCTTCCTTACTTGGTTTTTCCCTCGTTAACCCTGATATCCTCCTTTCAGTTCACCACAAACCTCCAAAAAAAAAAAAAAAAATATGTCTGTCTCCTTGAGGGCATGCATACTTTGGATATTTCTGCATTTTTGAATAACTAACGAAGTGATACATTTTAATGGTGAATTAAGTGATGTATTTTAATTACCACATATGCTATCGTCCACAATGAAAGAAAATGTCACGGAAAGCAAACATTTTGCACGTTACAGCTCATACAGCCTGCAAGTTACAACTCATAAATTTCTTTAAAAATAACAGTTTAAAAATATAATAACTAAAACTTTTTTGCAGAAAAAACACGAACGTATGTTTTATTTCTTAAACAAAAACTTCGTGCTTTACTATTACCTTTTAAAACTAAACCTTTTTAACGAAACATTTTAACTGTCAAATACGGGACAAAATTGTGGTTTTTTTTCATGGAATGGCCCAAAACACACAGTCCTTTTACCTTCTGATTAACATTTCTATAACGCTGTTGTTATTAGTGTACTAATACTAGTTTAAATTCCTCCTGATGCCAATAATCGTTTCCAACTCGACTTTTACGATTTGAAGGCGACGAAAACTAAGGTTTATCAGAGGTAATGTGTGTCATCATAAAAAAAAAAAACTGCTAATAACACAGGCCAACAAAAAAAACCTTTTTGAAAACTTTTTCAATTTTAATAGCTGATCTTGATAGATTTTTATGTGCTGAATCCAAATCTGCTTGTAGTTTTTATGTATCACCCTTAGTTTCCAAGCAAAATGTATTTTATTATATAGTCTAATACCCATTTACAGTATATAGGGAAATCAATGAAACACTGTAGAATCGTAAAAATGGTTTTTATTTACAGTAAAATACTTGGAATAGTAATTTTATGTGATGATACAAGGTTCACTTGTCAACTGGAATTGCTTTATATTTTCTTTCCCTTTTTTCCTTGAAGCTTCTTGTGTAGCTTTTCCTGCGATGAATAGCTTGCTGAACTTCCCGGTGAAGTGACCAACAGTAATCCCCCATCATGTTGTAGCATGTGTTTCAGCAGTGCTGCCAACATCATCTTTGTTCATTAGACCTATTTTTTCATGTTATCTTAACTATGAAAAAGCTGTTAAATTCTAAAAATGTTTCTTTATTTCATGAATGTAACTATAAAATGTGAATAAATGGTGGGTGATACAACTTTTTAAGCATCATATTTGGATTCAGCAACCTAAACAACATAAGAATAAGGTATTTTCATTAAAAAAGTTTTTTCATCGTTGGCCTGTGTAATATAATGAAAAGAAAACGAAAAAGTCATCGAAATACTAAAATAGGTTTCAATCAAATTTACTAATTTGTCTCCTACCTTTTTTTTTACTATTCTAAGTAACTATACAGTAATTTTACCGACATTTCACAGAACTTAAGCATTAACAGGAATGGAAAATTTTGCAAAAATAATTAAAATATTGTCGGAAAAGGCACAGCATAACATACCTTTTAAAAGTTCCAGTTTTTCCCGATTAAATCTGACAAAAGAAGCTTTTGTGCATTCATGCAGTTTAAATTTTCATTTTTAACGGAAACATGTCAAAACTATTTTCTCGTAATCGCCATTA
>JAXGGA010006285.1:0-71018 GCA_038373865.1 Uloborus plumipes
AAAGAACATGAATTTTATCTTTTATTCTGAGTTACATGCACAAACAACTGAAACACTTATAATACATCAACATATAGTTTAGCCTTTAGTATTAATAATAGTCTTACTACTATTATGTATGCGAAAGTTTGTATGGATGGAGGGATGGATGTATGGATGGATGGATGGATGAATGGATGGATGGATGGATGGATGGATGGATGGATGGATGGATGGATGGATGTTTGTTCCTCTTTCACGCAAAAACTACTGAATGGATTTTGATGAAACTTTTACCATAATGTAGCTTATACATCAGAATAACACATAGGCTATAATTCAAAACGATATTCAAAAAAGTTCGATCGGTAGAGCCTTTTTCATTCCAATTTAAGGTACATTATTTCTCATAAATCAAAAGGCATTGACCAAACTAATTCAGTATTTAGTGTATCATCTCAACTCCCTGTCGAAAGCTATAATTGCGGGCATCATTTCTTCTTTCCGTATTTAATGTTCAAGGCTTTTCTCAAGTCAAATCATGAAGGTTTTTTTTTTTCAGCTTCATGGGGAATATCCAGGCTTTTACCATGATTTGTATTTAAAACGTTTTGTATAGTCTTAGTTGTATAAGTAGAATATTTATCCTTAAGCAATGTGTTTCTTAAAGTGCATTGCTGCGTGAAAATATTATTTCTTTAGAATAAATTGTATTCCTTTATTAGTAAATTGTTCACTGTATCAATTATTTTCACAAGTTTCGTAAATTTGTCGGTCCTGCTTAATCGGGTAACGAATAAACGAATAAAATATCCTGGAACTGGATATTTCCCATGCCATAGTCGCAATACTAAAGATTCCGCTTAATCGAATTCTCCGCTTAATCAAATAATATTTCTTGGAACCGACAGTATTCGTTTGAGCGGGGTCGACAGTATGTGTTTTAGAGTATAGGTAATGTAATCGCTTGAAGAGATTGGCAACTAATAAATGGATTGGGTTCATTATTTTCCAATTTAACGGAACTTTAAATACAACTTTACGGTATTTTTAAAAATTTGTTTGAGCTGACTGGGCGGGTACTTACAATCGGTCACTTAGAATCCAATCGAACAGGTATCTTGCCGAATTTGTTTCAAGAATATTATAATAACTATATATTGGTAATTTTTTCAACTGACGCCAGTTTTGGCGCCAAAGACTATGTAATAATACTTTACTTCTTACATGATATAACTAAAATAAAACGATTGTTGTCTGATATTTGTAGACTGCGCCAAAATCTTAATCATCGAGATAATACTCCCACAGTTGAAGAAAAGTTCAGGCTTTTTTTTTTTTTTTTTTGGCCGATCCCGTACGTTGTCATTAAAAAAACTTTTAAAACTTATGTCAAAGCGTAAAGTAATCCGCATACGAAATTAATCAAACCCCAAAACTAAAATTACCAATAATTTGTGTTTTTCGCACAAATAATTGTCAAATGCTCCCTACAAATTTCGAAATTACTTAGGACAAAAACTTTTAGCGTCATTTCATGGTCAGCAATATTTTCTCAGCATTAAATGACAATTTTCTTTGACAAAAATTACTGACTTAATAATACTTAAGCATATTTTCATAAAATAGGGAAGGGAGCAAAATTATCCTAGGTATCCCAAAACAGTTACCGCAAATTTAACGACATTTTAAATCGTCAAAGCGGTACGTTTTGAGTTCTTTTAGTTTAGGAAAAAAAAGGCGATTATAAATTGGTTCTCAATATTTTTACTGGCCCAGGCAACGCCGGGTATTTTTGCTAGTATTAAATATATTACTTTAATGTTTGTAAAGGACGTGAATTTTATCTTTGATTCAAAGTTACATACAAACAGACAAACAAACCCACATATGAAACTAACAAAAGCGTATTAATGACAAAAAAACTTGGGTATTCGTTTGGCTTTGAATGTCCTCGGCAAAATTAAATAACTGAATTCCTAGTGCAGTTTCGCATCAAAGAGATTTCAGGTGCTTCCATCTGGTGGAAACAGGGCGTCAAACTTATCCGTGCCATTGTCATCCGCACCTTAATGGTAGCATATGAAAGACTGGATGCCATATCGGGAGATCACACTAGGTCTGCAAAAAGGATAAAGATTCTTACGCAGCCCCATTAAAACAAAAAAGACATCTCGTCCCTCGAAAAGCGAGGGACTAAACAATATAATAATCCAAGATCCGACTTAGTTTGACTTACCCTCGTTAATTTTCCTAAAAAGTTATACATGAAAATGTAGATACAAAAGTCCATAACACGATACCATATGGTTATCTAAACAAAAGAGATCCAATCATAGGGTTGTCGCGATTTGAAGTTCCAGAGATTGAGTAAAACTGCAGTTTTTCTGCAGGTTTCTTTACATTTTGCTAGCATCTGCAGTTTATCTGCAGTTTTTTGAAAAATAAAAGTGGAGCTAAATCTCTCACAGACAACACTTTCGGCTCAAAACTCTACATTTTCGTAGTAAAATGATTGTGTGCAGGACCTGATTACTGAATAGGCCAACTAGGCCGCGGCCTAGGGTCCCCATAATTTAGGGGCCCCCAAGTGGCTAAAATTGTTGTAGTCGATGCCTAAGTTTGTTTTATCCCATGCTTAAAATTGAAAAGATTCATTATGGGGGGGGGGGGACCAAAAAAAGTATTTGGCCTAGGGCCCCGTGATATCTTAATCAGGCCCTGATTGTGTGACTAATAAATTACGTGCCTTCCTAAATTATGTGTTTTTAAAAAAATCTGCAAGAAAAAGCTGCAGAAATTATGCAGCTTTCTGCTAAATTTCTTCTTTAACTTAGAAATAACTGCAGAAAATCTGCGAAATGTCTCCATTTTTGAAATTTTAAAAACCCAACAACTTTGTGAAAGAAGCACTTTTGCTTAGTCAGGCTCATACCATCGTGTTTGTAATATTTTTATCTACATTTTATACATAACAGAGAGGAAACTCGATGAAAACCCACGTCGGATCTTGAACTATAAGAAATAGAAATCATTTCTGAAAGCGAGTGACCAAACATGGCAACCACCTTGAGAGCCCCATATCCCTATTCCAACAGAATTAGCTGCCAGGAACACTAATACTTTTAACAATGCCGATCAAAATTCATTAAAATCGGAATCTCCTTCTGCTAAGCACTGAGGAAATAGGTGCGGCCGGACGAATAACCGTATCCATCGTAGAACAAGGAATGCTCCAATTAGAGGGAGTTAGAGCTGGTCTGTCATTAGACGCATGAAAAGTGGGCTCTGCGAGGCACTAATGATGCGTGTTGCCTTGTAGGGCGGCGGCACTTGAGATAGGAATTATTGCAATGGCGATTGATGAAGTTAATATACTGCAGAGATTTAGAGCAGACTGCCTCGTAACAGGTGGCAGGAGCGCTTCGCAATCTCTGAGGAAAAGATAAATCCCGTATTTTTGATTATAGGTGGTTCTTAAAGTTTTCACTGCTGACGATCACTTGGTAACCTGTGGCGAATCCTAAGCGAGACGCCTATGATAGAAATAATATTTTCACTACAACAGTTTTTTTTTTTTTTTTTTCAAATTAAATTACAACTACAAAAATTATAAACTTTCTCTATTTGCAGGCTATGTGAACAGGGGCGCCCCCGAACAAAACATTTTGGGAGGGGCAAAATCATCAATTTTGCAGAGTGAAATTCCAATTTCATCGAATGATAAAGTACATGCATACTTGTCGTACATACATAGCATTTAATGAGGAAAAAGTTTAGACATCTTTAAAAAAAACAACAATCTCAATGTTGCATAATTATCTTCAAATTGCCAAATCGTCAGCAAAATTTGCCGACTAAGGACATTTTTTGGAGGTCGCAGTGACCTCCCATCGGGACGCTCCTGTATGTAAAAATTGCTCGTGGACCATTAGTGGTCGGGGAGCAACGATGGGAGGTCATTATGATCTTCCAAAAATTTCCTCTTAATCGACAAATTTTGTCTGACGATTCGGCAAATTTGAGACCTAACTGAAATTGTCAAATGAGAGAACGTCCACTTTCATGGCGAAGATTTTGCGACGTTAAGCATTAAAAAAGTTATTTCAACCTACTTTTGAGTGACTTAAAGAGGATGAAAGAAGTTTGGATGTTCTCCGAGCGCAATTTTTTAGCTGATGAATGTCCAAAAACTCAAATCCAGACTTTCTGTAGTGATTCAAGAAAACGATTCAAAGGAATACTCCGTATTTTTTCAAAATTAAGGTGAAACGAACGCAATTTTATGCTATCTTTATTGATGTAACGGCAAGGGGGTTTTCTACTCAGAAAAAATACAGATATACATTCACTGAAATCTTAATAACAAAATTTCAGGTCATCTTTGAAGACAGAGGAAGGATTCGAGAAATTTTTTAAAAATTGTAGATTCAAAATTGTAACTATGAGTTAGTTATCTTAGAATTCAGCTGATCCCTCTGGAAATTTTTTGAAATTGAAATCTTAAAAACGCTTAGACGTTTTTCGATAGTGAAAAAAAAAATGAAATGGGGCGCAGTCGCCTCCTCTCGCCTTCCTCCCCCGAATCACCTCCACTGGTTATAATAGGACAACAAATTCGAAAAATCCTAAGGATCCGGAGTCGGGTATGAGGGAAAGAGAAGTTAGTAGAGAATAGAGTAAAAAGTTCTGTTTTTTCTACATTTTGATTTCGCATCGTATCCCCGCGCCCTTTAAAATTGAAGGAACGGGCTTCCCTGTCAAGATTGTTCTCAAAAATCATAACATCCAATCAGGGGCGAAACGAACTAAAATTTTTGCGAGGGGGAAAATTATCAATTTTGCCAAATGAAGTTCCAATTTTACCGAATGATAGAATACAAGTATGCACACGTGTTGTACATGCATAGCATTTAATGAGAAAAAGTATAAGGCACCTTTTAAAAAACAGTTCTAAAAACTAAAAAGAACAAATAATCTCAATATTGCAATGTTGTCTTTAAATTGCCGAATCGTCAGCAAAATGTGCCGAATACGCAAATTATTGGGAGGTCACAGCAGGAGTGCCCACAGGGGGGGGGGATTATGTCGCAAGCTGCGCCATCAAAATTTGGGGGGAGGGGGGATTTTTTAAACTAATTTATTTATTTATTAAAATTATTTATTAATTTATTCTTTTATTTAAATTCCAAACGCCTTTTTGACAAACGTTATTTGTTAATTTATTTTTTCATTTTATTTTTTTCTTTTATTTCTTTATTATTTTATTTTATTTTATTTTATTTTTTTTTTGTGTGTGCGTGTGTGTGTGCTTGGAATGCCTGGAAGGGAAAAAAAGTGATTCTACTTTGCGCATAATTCGAACTTTTAAAAAATTAATAATATTTAAAAAAAAAAATTGTTATAATTTTAAAAAATATTAAATTAAAAAAAATAAATAAAATAAAAAAGAGGGGTAAAAATAAAAATAAACAGCGCAAGAGGATTGAGAAAATTTGGGGAGGGGGGGATTTGCGCCATTGAGCTTGGGGGGGATGGGTAGCCCTGGGTCACAGTGACCTTCCATCGGGACCCAATCCTAAGAATCTACTCACCGCGATATCGTGACGAGTGCGGGCACCGGCAGGCTGCTCAAGAATCCTCGCGTCTCGGCCACCAGATGGCGCACCTGGTCCGGCGTGGAGACGTGGTGCGGCAGGTCGCAGTCGTCGCACGTGCAGCCGGCGTCGTTGAGCAGCGCCGGGTCCGGCGGCGCGGCGCCGGGGAAGGTCGACAGCAGCCGACGCGCGGCCTCCGACCTAAAAGAAGGACAGGATGATGTTGCTCAGAATTCAAAATTCGTCATATGAACAGAATGAGATGAAACGAATATTTTGTCATCAGAAAGCGGTTGCACTGTTATTATTTCAGAAAATTTCAAAAAAAAAAAAAAAAAAGAAACAATTTCGTCCCATGAAAAAAATTAACGGGCAATTCCAGGCAACATGGGAATTCGGTGTCAAAAAATTTTTTTGAAAAATTGTCTTAATTTTTTTTGTACTTTCTCTATATTGATTGAAGGTTACAAATTAGAATAAGGTAACCTCAGGTGAATCATTTTCTTTTTGTAAGAGAACTTGTTCTATGAGCTCACAATCTTGTAAAAGTCTCCCTCTGCTAGACACAATTTTAAACGAGCATATTTTCTTGGTTTAGGATGTTTCCACAATTTAATTGCATTTTTTCCTGGCAGATTTATTCAATAAGAAAACAATTATTAATAGTGCATTTTGAAATTTATTCTTAAAATAATTTTTTAAAGTAGTTTTTAAACCATTAAATTTTGTGTAACGTGAGTCACGAAAACTTAATTTTTTTAATATTTCCAAATTCTATAGCTTATAAATGAAATTTTTTTCCTGATTCTCCTACTCATGTATATTACAAAAAAGAAATTATAGGCAAATTTAGAGTTTTTTGCTTTTTTATTCAAAAAATAAGGATGTTTATTTTGTAACGTGAGTCACGCGAAAAGTGAGTTACGGCAAATACAAGCTAATATTAACTTCTTAAAAGTATTTAATGTGCCCTAATGGTATTTTAGGGTCTAAGGGGAGGGTTAGTACTTGTACACACCTGTACATAATTAATAATACTGATGAAATTAAATATAAATAGCGTAATTTTAATTCTTTTAGTGTTTTATAATCTTTCAATTAGTGCACTGGGTCCCTGTTTTGGCCCTCAGCTTTCCAATGTGTAGCATGTGTTTATGCATGCACATATTTTTCTTCCGTATTTAAGAAAGGTTTTTCATTCCAGTAAAAGAAATTTTTTAATTATTTAACGAGTAACCGCAGAATGACAGATAAGGTGCCGAGAAAAAATGAAGCAAGAGGGGAAACATTGTCTTTGGATGAAAGAATGTCTAACGAGAAAAGTCGAAAAGCTAAGGATATTGTCTCTAGCAATTCAATATAAGCTAAAAAATAAACATATGAAACTTTCAAAGGAAATTTTGGCTAAATTCAAACTTCTTAAATATCGCTTCAACAAGTATACACATATGTAAACACACTAAGGAAGACTCGCCAAAACAAGGAGAAATTCCGTTAATTCACCTTACAGTTAAACTGCAGTCATAAGTGAGTCACTCAATACTCATCCGTAAATGTAATATACATTTGAAAAGAAGATTTCAATGTCCACCGAACTCATGCTGAATAAAATATTTATCCCAAGAAAATCTAAACGAAAATGATTTAAAAAATTATCTTGAGCGAGATAAAAAAAAATATACATATAAAATTGGAACATAAAATAAATTTTAAAAAGCACGGTTAACATCTCACTTGCTCATTTGAGGTGTTAAAATTTACTTATTCATCAGTAATGGATGAGAAAAGTAAGTACTTTGAAGAGCCTACTTCTGACAGCAGTCAACTAATTTTACAGCCATTATGCGACATTAAATGTTATGATTGGTATCAGATGAAATGTAATGGTGTGTAGTATCCTGTAAAAGTTTTCAGATGTATGAATTGAGAATTTGAAATCAGTAAAATGCAGCCACAGAGAAAATACGGGAAGTAGTACAAAAAAAAAAAAAAAGACAAACGTATGTTTTGGAAAATTGAATTGATGAATCCACTGTGTGACCGTTCAGAGGGGTTAGATGGCAGCTGCTAAGGAGAATTTTAACCCTGGATCTATGGGACAAAAAATTCGTGCTGCTAAAAATTGGCCGTTAAGAGGGGTGGCCGCTTTGTAAAAGTGACCGCTCAGAGAGGTTTTACTGTATTTAAAACTGATCAGCTAAAGAAAACAAGCCATTAAGCATTAATTTTAATTGAATTTAGGTGAAACCTCTACACAAAATTTTCAAAATAAGATGTGAAGTAAAGGACTAAAACGGGGATGTAACGTGAGTCACGAAATTATGTAACGTGAGTCACACTCAAAATACTGATTAACTTAATTAGTGACTGCAGAATGAACGTTATTTTCGTATATATCATAACTTAGAAACATATTTTGTGCCATGAAGAGCAGTTTTTGAATTTTGTTATTCTGAAAGAGCAGAAATCTTAGGTTTTTAATTATCCAAAAAACTTGAGTTCCTTTTTTTTGTAACGTGAGTCACGATGTTAAATTAAGGTTGAAACACCATCTGTTTTTGTTGAAATTTAAAATACTGACATCCACAGGTTCTCACTGCATACCAGATGACTGTCAACAGCTTTATTTAAATCTGCCATGGTATTTCTTTAATATATAACATTTACTTTTGTAAAATCACGTCAAATTGTAACGTGAGTCCGCTGGAATTGCCCTAATGCTCCGAATATTTCATCAAAAAGCGGTTGCACCTGTTGAATTCAAAATTTGTCCCATAAAAAAAATGGAACGAAGATTTTTTTGTCACCAAAAAAAAAAAAAAGAAGAAGAAGAACCTCTGTATTATAATATCATGAAATTTCAAAAGAAACACAAACCACTTTTCTTGTTTATTTAGTTTTTGATATTTTTTAAAGAAAAATCTGGTATGGACCCCACACTACTTCCTTTTACGTGTAAATTTCTTAGTAGTTGCCTTAAGTGTTAAAAAAAGTGCTTGGAGTGAGCAAGGTAACAATTCAAATATTTACTCCCCTAATCTGCCACGAAACAATGCAAAAAATATTTTGCAATGGTTAATTTTCTAAATATTGCTGATTTTAATATCATTCAGTGAATTTTTTGCAAAATATCGCCAATAACGCCAAGTTGAACCCAAATTCAAAAAAAAAATCGCCAACTTGGTGATAGGTCGCCAAGTTGGCGTCAAACACTTGGCGACCAAAAGCTTGGCGACATATCGCCAAGTGGTCGCGCCAATTCATATCACTTGAGTCTGCATTGAAATTAACACTGATTTACCCCAAAAAAGGGGTAAAACACCCCCTTGGGAACATTCAAATGCAACCACAAGGGGAGGTGCACAACTAGACCATCCTCAGAGCCTACATACCAAGCTAGAAGCTTCTACGGCATATAGTTTTTGAGTTATGCGACCCACATACATACATACGCACACACGTACATACAGACGTCACGAGAAAACTCGTCGTAATCAACTCGGGAGTGGTTGAAAAAAATTTTTCGGCTGCTTATATGTTGGTAGGTACATATGCACGTGCTGACAGGCCAAAAAACTAAGGAAATTTCATTCGGGGGTGAGCAAAATCAAAATTTAGACTCAAATTTGAGTGATTTTTTTTTTCGCGATCACAATACTTCCTTTACTACGTAAAAGGAAGTAAAAAAGAGGAGTGATTTATCCAGACAACATAAATTTAACGATTAACTCGAGATCTAGGCAAATCAAACGGATCACAAAAACATTATTATTATTATTTTCTTTTCTTTTCTTTTTTTTTTTTTTTTTAACGAAAAAGAAAGTGATTCAGCCAAGCACAAAGTAACAACAGAAAATTAAAAAGATAGTAATTTACTCCACCCTCAAAATGTTCTCAAAATAAGAAAGAGAAATAAAATACAATCATTAATTTCAGATCCACGCAAATCAAATTGATCGTAAAAATTGTATCATATGTATTATTTATTTTATTTTATTTATTTATTTATTGAACAAAAAAGGGAAAATGATTCAGTATTGAGCTAAGCACAAAGCTGGAACATAAAATTAATAAGTTAATAATTTATTCTACCTTAAAATTGTTCTTTAAAATAAGTACGATCAACCTCCAGATCTACGTAAATCAAATCGATATCAAAAATATTACTTTCAGAGGTTTTATTTATTTACTAGCGGTACCCGCACGGCTTTGCCCGTGGTATAAACTTAAAAATTCATTTGTAAAAAATTGATATAGCAAAAAAAAACTCTATTTTAGTTACAATTCAACTATAATTCTTTCAAAGAATGATATAAAAATTTGGCATGGACCCCACACTACTTCCTTTTAAGTGTAAATTTCTTAGTAGATGCCTTAAATGCTAAAATAATGCTTGGAGTGAGCAAGATAACAATTCAAACATTTACATCCCTAGTTTGCCACAAAACAATGCCAAAAAAAAAAAGGTTTTACAATAATTAATCTCCTAAATATCGCCGATTTTAACATCATTCAGTGGATTTTTCGCAAAATATCGCCAATAGCGCCAAATTGAACCAAAATAAAAAAATAAATTTTTTCTCCACATTTGCCGCCAACTTGGCGATATGTCGCCAAATTGGCGTGAAACACTTGGTGACTAAAAGCTTGGCTATATTTCGCCAAGTGGTCGCGCCAATTCATATCACTTTTGCCTGCATTGAAATTAACACTGATTTACCCCATAAAAGGGGTAAAAAACCCCTTGGGGGAATTCGAATGCAACCCCAAAAGGGGAGGTGCACAAAAATAAGCCAAAAGAGAAAATAAGAACAATTTTGCTGCTCACAGAAATCTTACCAAAGTTTAAAAGAAGAAGACAGTTTTCTTTCCTAACTTCAAAAACAAAATAATAGAAATTTCGTGCATTATTCTTCACCATGATAATAAAAACAATAAACATCGACAAACATCAACCAGCAAATGATAAATTAAAAGCCAAACTCATTCACTCAAGCCATTTACTGCAATTTATATTGAAACAAGAAGTTCTGTCAAGAACTAAACGAGCCTACTTTCCCGTACATCGACATCGGCATTCTAGCATCTGATCATTATTCTCTTGATTATCTAAGACTAAAAATTATGTCAAACATACCTTTTTAGCACTTGAAGCTGATTTCTAAAAGCAAAATATACCCCTCTCATCAGATGAAATAGACACATAAAAAGTAAATAAATGAATAAATAAAGTTTTGTCGCACCTTTTAAAGAATGTAACTGTTACAGTTCTTCCGTAGAAAAATTCCTCAATTGTTTTCAAAAAAAAATTAAAAGTACAAAGTACATCAAAACACATTTTGTCAAAGAAAGAAAAAAAAAAGAAAAAAAAACTCGTCCGTTGATAAAATGTCTCGAATTTCACTTTTAATCCGTTGCCAGTTGTTAAATATAAATAAAGAATAAAATGCCCTCGTGAATGAAACATTTTTGTTACAAAAAAAATCGTCTGCCAATAATAATAATAATAATAATAATAAATTCAATAAAACAAATGAATAAATAAACAAAAAATCGTCTGCACAGTCAGTCATTTTTTTTCGAACTGTTTACTCAAAAGTTATTAGGGGTGACAGCTTGCTTGAGCGGTTCAATGTTAAACGAAAAATTTTTCAAATCGGAAATGTAAATACGGGAATGAAGTATCCTTGAAAAGTTCTTTCCAACAAAAAAAAGTTTGTTCAAATCGGACTGTTCATTAAAAAGTTAGTATCGTGGGACCGGTTGTTTGAACGGCTCAAATTTGAACCAAAAATTGTTCAAATCAAAAAATCAAATATGGGAATGAGCTGTACTCGCCGAGATCTTTCCAACAAAAAAAAGTTTGTCCAAATCGGACTGTTCATTCAAAAGTTATTAGGGGGGGACAGACAGACCGACCGACCGACCGACACACAAATTGCCCATCTCAATACCCTACTTTCAAATTTTTAATTTTTCGATATTCATTTTACCTTTTTATTTTTTTCACTTGGCGATATTTTTTTTTGACTTGGCGATATTTTTTAACTTGGCGATATTTTTTGGACTTGGCGATATTTTTTAGATGCATTAAGCTACTTTTAATACTTTTTTCGTCTTTCTTTTATTTTTAACGGGAAAGTAGGCTAATAAAAAAGGAAATAAAATATGTTTTGCCAGACGATAAATTTAGAATGGTTTACTATCATGTTGTTTCTTTTTTGACCTCATTTGGTTAAACAATGTTTCCCTCTTCTACACAACTCTTCAGATCGCCAAAATATCTCTAAACTCACAAAAATGGTACGCGTCAGTTTCTTCCTTCTCTACCTTTTTCAAAGAAAGGACTCGATTTCTCATTTGATTGACAGGTGCCATCTTATCACGATTTTATTATATTTCATTTGTCTAATTTTAATAAGCCTTGGAGTTTGGATTGCTACAAAAACAAATACATTTTTAAAATTATTAATGGAAAAAGAACGAAACAAATAAACGAAATAAAAACGTAACCATGGTAACAACATTAAAAGTTGATTTCCGTTGATAAAATAATTCATTTCATTAACCATTTTAGAATCGTTTGGTTTGCTTTACTGAAGATAAGCCTTGAATTCCGGGATTCTAAAAACAATTGTTACAGCTCTCCTGATGATCGTAGAAACTTCGAAAAAACTTCATTTTGTGCAGAAAATTTCAAGCTTTCGAATGACATAAGACTTGAAAATGTGTATGAAATATTTCTTCCCTATTTTATCGAATTTCCGCTAAGAATTCGAATAGAAAAAGAACGAAATAGAATGTTCGAAAAATCGCTTCGAGGTGCAAAACTACATGCTACAAACTAATTTTGTGCCAAGTGGCATGAAAATCGAACGAACGGTTTTGGCGCTACGCGCGTAACAGACAGAAAGAAAGACAGACCCACCTTCAGCTTTATTATTAGTAGAGATTACGCGTAGATAATTTCGACGTCAAGCGG
The DNA here is from genome assembly GCA_038373865.1 of Uloborus plumipes. Taxonomy (NCBI): domain Eukaryota; kingdom Metazoa; phylum Arthropoda; class Arachnida; order Araneae; family Uloboridae; genus Uloborus; species Uloborus plumipes. The sequence goes on from JAXGGA010006285.1 coordinate 12,559, forward strand.
GTTAAAATGCAACCTGCGAAATCCAAGAAGGTATTTTTTGGTGACAACGCGTGGTCAGTTAAATCGGCGTGAATGAAGGACAAAGTGAAATCAAACTTAAATGTGTTATTTATCTGTGACTAGCAGTTCCCGCACGGCGATGCCCGTGCAGTAAATGTAAAAGAAGTCAACTGAATAAAGTTAAATTCACTCCAACCCTCTGAAGTAAAATTACTATATTCTTTCATTCCAATGTGCTCCCCGACCTTTTAAATTCTTCTTAGAGTAGTGTTAAAGTTTAAAACAATTCGACAAATAAATCAAAAAGACATTAAATTAAGTTCGTAACCGGGGATTTTAAGAACTCAAATTTAGTCAATTTTCAAGGCTTAACTTAAAAAAAGCAAATTTAAATAACTATGTAACTTCAGGGACGAAGGAGCAGTTTGTCTGGAAAATGGACCTAGTGTTTCAGTTTTGCGTATAGAGTTAAGCCTTGAAAATTGACTAAATTTGATTAATTAATATCTCCTGTTCTAATTAACGGAAAGAAACGTGCCAAAACTTTTCTTTTTCAGAAAAAAAACCCTTTCCAACGATGTATAATGTTTGGTGGGGGGTGGGGGGGGGGGGTCCCACTCAATTATACCGGATACACCAAAAATGAGACTAATTAATTAATTTAAAAATAACCAATTCGAAATTTAGAATTCGGCCTTCGAAGTGCATTTCACGGGGATACGTTCGAATTTTTGTGCCAAGTTTCAAGTCTGAAGGTGCTGTGGGGGCTTCTGGTCATCGGTTACAAACATATTTATAAACAAACAAACAGAGCCCGTCATCTTTATATATATATATATATATATATATATATAGATGACTTCCTAAAAAATTGCGTTTCTTCTTTTGAAAAAAATAAAAACAGCAGTATTATATGTTCAAGGGTGAATACTCACGAAAGAAACATTTTTAACTATTTGAATTGAGAGAAGCCTCAGAAAACCAAGCGACCCAGGAACAATATCTAGCGCAAAATTAGCTATCGAGGAAAAGTTGAGATGAAGCAATAAAAATTGATTTGAATGGAGGGAAGCCTTTAAAAAATTATAGATTTTATGTGGAAGTTTCAACTAAAATTGGAATAGAAAAAGAACCTGCCGTTTTTTTTTTTTTTTTTTTTTTTTTTTCTAATTGGCTTCTTGATGTGCCCAGTGAGGACACAAAGAAACTGTGAAAATTTTAGCGAAATCTGACGGGTATTAGTTTTTGAGTCTATGAAGGACATACATAGGTACATAGGACCATAAATACATGCGTACATTCATTTATATATAGATAGATTTTTTTTGAGCGAAAAAAGAAAAGTGATTCAGCCACACTTCTGGCTTATTAGCAGTTATATAACATTCAAACATTATTTTTTTTAGTTTTGACTCTTTTTTTTTTTTTTTTGTGCGGAAGTGTTTGAAAGTTGGAAGTTATGCTATAATAAATAATATGCATTTTCAGTTGCGGGTACTATAATTAGGGGCCTATTTTTAGTCAAAAAAAATCGTAAATTACCCCTAAAATTTTCCTAAAATTTTGTCAAAATGTTCCTAAAATTCCCCTAAAATTTTGAAAAAGTCTACTGCGAGCCCTGATTGTTTCTGATTGTACGTAATCATCCTTCGATTTATAATCTCTTAGTTTTTTGAATAGTATAACAAAATAAGAGTCATTTGATTCCCTCTTTCAGAATACCAAAAAAAAAAAAAATATTTTGTATCCTGCATATATTCCCAAGAATCGTAAGTTACTCATTGTCATCAGTACTTTTAAAAGACAAAAAATAATAATAAAAAAAACGAAAATAAAAGATGGAAAACATTGAAGTCCCCCCCCCCCTTCCTTTTATGGGGGGGGGGCATTAAAATATCATATCTGATCACTAACTTTTAAGATTTAAAAAAACATATTTTGCGCATCATTTTATGTAAATGAAAGTTGCCATTATTCTTAATAATAAAACAATTTTCAGGAATCCTTAAGGCATAGCACAAATGTCTTAGGACCGTAAAGGACGCCGCTAATCATTGGATTTCAGGATCCAAAAATTTTTGACCAAAAACTAGAAAAGGAAGAAAATGAAAGGAAATATTTACGGATTAATATATAAATCTGGAAAATATTGCTAACATAGTAACAGAAAATTGTACTTCGACTAATTTCTAAATCACAAGAGGAAGTCAAATGCAGCTCAAAATCGTTTATTCCCCAAAAATACTAAAAATATTCTACAGAATCATAATTTTTTAATTGCTCCATTTGTCCCGTACTTCGTTCGAATCAATTAAATTCAAATTGAAAACCAATTCCAAATTCTTTAATTCTTAACAAGTTTGCTAAATTTTGGTTTCAGGGGAAAAGTTAACCCAAAGTTAAAACTTTTTCCCAGCCTTATTTATTTATTTATTTGTGCCAGCAAAATTTGACATCTCATCACCCGGTCTTTTAATCTACTGTCATTGTGATTGGTGGATACAAGTCAAAAGATTCTTTTTAATTTTACAGAATAACTTCCAGAAAAATAATTACATGTCTTTGAATTGTATGCTTAAATTCATCGGAAATTCTAATGATATAATTTAACTAATAATTTTGTTTTCAATAAAAATGAAATGTTTTCCTCTTGCATTCCAATAGATTTTGCAAACACGGAAAAAATAGTAACACATTATTTGAAATTAACATTGCTTAATGTTCGTAACTTATTTACCAAATTCTACCTACCCAAATTCAGACAGCTCATTTAAACTAATTAAAAATTCACTCTATCCTTAGGTTTCGACTGAATCCCCATGGTGCCCGAGGGCTCGAAACCTTTTCACTTTTGAACTCACTCTGCCCGTAACTACAGTGGAGATAGTAAACATGACATCATTTAATTTATAATAAGTAATAATTTCATCATTTTAAACAAAAACACAACGTTTTCTTCTATCAGCTGAATAGCTTCTGTAAATATGGCAAAAAAAAAAAAAAAAAAAAAAAAACTTCAAGAAACACTTATAAGTCAATAATTTGACTCGCATCAAAGAATCCTTCTAAAACCTGCATTATTTCAAAAGTTCAAAATAACTAAAATCGAAATATATACTTGCTCAAGCTCAGCCTTAAAATTAGTTCGCTAAATTTGTTAACAAAATTTTCAAAATTACCATTATTTTTCATGTTGTTGGCAACAATTAAAAATCGGAAGTAATTACGTACTTACTTTTATTTTACATTGCTTTTGGCAACAACTAAAAAGCGGAAGTAAAGTGTACATTATGGCAGATAAGTACATTGTGACAGAGAAAGTAAACCCAAGAAATAGTTTTTAAATAAAAAATTAAATTATTTGAAAAAATGGTGTAAAACATTGCTGAATTGTAATAGATTATTTACAAAACTCTACCTAACATCACACAACCCATTTAAACTAATTAATAATTCACTCCCCTCTCTGTCCTTAAGTTTCGACTGAATCCCCGCGGCTCCCGAAACCTTTCAACTCCTGAACCCTTTCTGCCCTCAATCACAGTGGGGACAGTAACCATGGCAACCGGGTGGGCGTTACCGCATCCCGTTACCATGGAGACGGCAGGGGGGGGGCAATCGGTCTGCTGGAGTGGGCTGAAAGGGCGCGTGCCCGGCACTCGGGGGTGGGGTCGAAATCCGCATAACAGACGGTTCAATGGCCAATGGGAGAGGATTTCTGAGGTTTCCGACTCTGGGAAAGGGTGAAGTAGACCTGGTAAAAGGGGTGGGATGTTTTTTTTATGAAGAAAGGGACTGCGGGGGTGGGTTAGAAAAAAAATCGATTTTTTATGCTTATGTATACATTAGGGGAATCCTTCAATGTCTTTCCTCCATTTATCCTTAAATGTGGATTCATACGTCATGATGCACGTGTATTTTTCTCCCCCCCTCCCCCTCTCATTAATTTTTTTTTTCGCGTTGAGTTGAAATAATTAACCTAATTAAGGAGACCGTATAAAAATTCTGATGCTTCACTTTTTAATTTTTTTCTTTTTCCTTAAGACTTCTAAAAGTCTGAAAGCAGGTGGAATAAGTGGTCCCGATAGTTTAATTTCTCTGCTTCGTAAAACCAGTCGCTGAGCTAAGTTCGCAGAAATAATTAGCTGTAAAAGCACTTAATTTCGCGAGCCGGTCGTAATTGCACAAATTTAAGCAAACAAATTAATAATAATAAAAATTTAAAAAAAAACATAACTATTGAAAAATAATTACAAATTGTTCACAAATCCAAAATTTAATAATTTATTGCACAGCTACTTAAATAAGACATAAGTATAAAAATTTATTGAAAAAAAGAACAATTTATTCTGAAGGCTAAACTGTATTACATGTTGATGCATAACGTGTTCCATTTTCTTGTATGTAACTCCGAATGGAAGATAAAATTCACGTTCTTTGCAAATAATAAAACTAATATATTTAATACTATTATTAATACAAAAGGCTAAACTATATTATATTACATGTGTGGATGTATTATAAGTGCATGTAAACTTAGCGTATATTCTTTAAATGCGTATTTTTTAGTTTTTTTAAACTATAATTTAATTATTATGCTGTTGTTGTTTTCGTATCCATGGATAGACAAAATAAAGAAAAGTCACTATAGATTCCATTAAACGTTTTTCAATTGCCCCTGCAGTAACGCTGCATCAGGAGTGTATAAGATCTCCTGCATCGTGTCCCAGAGTGGAACAATCCCAATCTTTTGGAGGTTTGCATAGTTGCCGCTGGGCACGCTAGGATGAGGTTTTGGAGTAAGCTCGACATCGAGATAGTTCTTGCAATTAATGTACGTTCTTGCCTCGTCTTTATGTATCTTCATGCCCTTAAAATGTTTGGTTTTTAAACTGGCTTTTATGAATGTTATCTTTCTAGTAGGGATGCGACATCGAAGGCAAAACATCGATGTTCCAAGACATCGATGTTGAAAATAATGACATCGATGGTACTGATACATCGACCAAAAAACATCTATGTTTCAAAACATCGATCTTTTTTTAAAAAATGTTTATACACTTGAATGTACTGTTATTCAATTACTCCCCATTACAAGCACCTTTCTTTATATCACTCAATAAGATTATCTTTTGTCTCCTGGAAAAACATCAACCGTGAGATATCGATGTCAATTAAGAAAACTTTTTTCAGTGAGGTATGTACTACAACTGTTGATTAACTGTATAACTTTTTTGTCGCAAATTTTTCTAAGACTTGTTTTTTGCTGAAATGTAAAACATCATCGAAAAAAATATCAAATGCATAACAACGATGTTTAAAAATCATTGACAGTAAATCATCATTAGTTATTTAAAAAAAAAAAAAAAAAAAAAGGTAGATTGGCAACTAGTGGATAAAGAAAGATGAACCTTTTTCTTTGCATATTTTTATTGTTTATTGCTAAAATGTAAAAGGACATCGAAAGAAAAAAACATTGAACGCGAAACAACGATCATTAAAAGACATTAAAAAAAACGGCAAAAAAGTATAGATGTTTCAGAATCATCGAGAGCAAAACATCGATAATAATTGTAATTTTTTTTCCAATGAGGTTATATTGCAGCTTATGATTAAAGATGAAAACTTTTCAATAAGTATGCTTATCGCATATTTTTCTTGGCTGAGATAAAAAACATCGATATCGAAACCAACATCGAACCCAAAACATCGATGTTGGAAAAACATCGAACCCAAAACACCGATGGTAAAAACATCGATGTTTCTAAAACATCGACGTAGCAGCCCTACTTTCTAGGGCTATCAAAATCTGTTATTAGTGGTTTTTTGAAGGTTTCAGTTAGAAGTCTGTCTTGCCACAGCAGTTGAATCAGCAAGGTTCATTTTTACGACTTGCACTTTTTAACTTTCAAAATTTAAAAAGATAATTCGCGTGTAAAATTGACCATAAAACTGTACAAACACTATTCGATTCACTGGTTTTTGATCTACTCTATATTTCTAAAAGAGAACCAATGGTACAATCTATACTTTGAGTTGAGAGCCAATATTTAGAAAAGTGCCAATTTGAAGTTGAAGTTTTCTGAAAAAAAAATTTTTTTGCAGAAAAAAACTAATATTGGATTTTAAGTCTAAATTGGGTCTAAATGCAAGAAAATAAAAGGGGGGAGGTCAAGGAAGTTATTTACCCCCTCCTTAGATTACTCACTTTTAAGCCGTTACAGATCTGATGAATGTTACAGATCTGATGTTAATATGAGTTACATATTTGAGTTTATGCTTTCAGTCTTCGTTAACATCTCTAAATATGATATCATTTCCTTGCATTTTTAACATAGAATTAAGATAATTATATTAAAATGTATATATTAGGCTAAAAAATCAAATTTCATTATGAAAAAGCATTTCTTGGAAATAAAAATGAGCGATAAGATTTTTAGATAAAATAAATTATGAGATTACCAAATCCAAGCTAATAAAACATTTGTTTTGTTTTAAAACAACACACAACTTCAACTTTTTCAACACACAACTCTGCTGCTTGCTTTTCTTTAATTAGTTGCAGGAAATTTAATTTCTTGATCAGAAATTCAAATTTAGCATACTAGTTATTATCTAGTTATTTAGCGAAGTTATGAGAAATTGAAGCACCAAAAAAAAGAATAAATAAATTAAAATAATAATAATTAATTAACTTAATTTCTGCAGTGTCAATTTTTCTTATTTTACTAACTTCTATTGTTAGGTCATACAAACCACAAATGAAGCAATTGTACTAAAACTCATTGCTTTTCATCTTTTAAGAACAAAAATATTCAATATATATGGCTAAAGTATGATTTTTGCTTTTTATAACTCTGAAACGTGTGAGTTAGTTCTGTAACATATTTGCTGTTTTTTAAATGTTACCGCTCTGACTGTTACCGATCTGACAAACTGACAAAGTTTTTTTTTTATTTCCGAGTCGATCGCACTAAACCAAAATCAAACACGTGGCTTTTTCACTTGTAACAAAGGACTATACTTATATATAAAATAATTTTTAAAATAATAAAAACTGCGCATTTTAGAGCGTGTTACCGATCTGACGACTCAAATGACACACATTTTATAAAATCACTTTAAAAAATCTTACCTACAATTTTAGATGCAGAAATGCAAATTTTTAATTACAATTCGATAAAACTTTCCACCAGGTACTCAGTATCACGTGGTATAGGTGCAGGAAATGATTTTGGGAGCCTAAACATAGATCGGAAGTTATTGTTACCACTCTGACGGCGGAACTTGGGACACGCTTATTTCGCATCAGCTAGAAAATCAGAAATCGATTAAAACAAAAATGAAGTAAAATATTAACAAAGGGGTAAAAATAGAATCGTTTTTGTGCAAGTACGTTTTTTTGGGAAGTTAGAAAGTGCGCATAACCTGTTTGCATGCTAAGCTTTGCTACTTGGGACACGTTACCGATCTGATTTTTGATGTATAAACATAATATTTTCTGATGAAAAAAAAATTTTTTTTTCTGATGTTATTAGATGAAATGAAAGAAAAACTTAGCTTCTTTCTGGGGAAAATTATTTTTTTAACTAGTTATTGAAATACTGGTGAAAATTCACTTGGGACTCAAATTGGCACTTTTCTAAATAATAGCTCTTGAGTAATTAATTGAAACCGCTTTAACACCGGCACGTCCTGCCAGGCTCAGAATATTTTCCAATGCACCTCCATTCGATTAGGTATTCAGTTGAAAACACAATCAGACTTTCACGAGTGTAAAAGCAAGTTTCACTGGAGTATACACACGACACACGGTGTGTGTACAAAAGTGGCACTCCTTTAGGATGCTCAATCCTTCAAATATTAAATTCAGCTTTTGTGAGAAAAAAGTAATAAAAAAATGAATTTGAATTTCGACAGCTCGAATTCAAATTATGTTTATCGCGATGACGAATTGTGACAGGTGTATGTGTTCCCTCGCCAGCATGTCCTGTGTGTTGGTGGTACGGGACTATTGCAGACACCGTCTAGCTGGGCCACCATCATGTCCAGCACGGACTGGAACTGAACAATTTCAGTCAATCTTAAGAAGGGTTAGGCGAAAAGGTCAGGGTTTAGGAGAAGCTCAGCCTCATTTTAGGACCCTCTACTTTTTGCCTTGGAACATTTTTCTAAGAATGCCCCACGCAAAATTCAGATTAAAGTTGGTTTTCCCTCCTCCCTACTCTCTTCTCCCTACTCCCTCCTCCCCTTTCCTTTCCAAACTCATAGAAATTTGTACATCAGCAACTGAGGATGGTTTGTTGTTGAATTAGATTTATCACTTCCCAAAATTACCATTAGTACATTGTAACACAATGAAAACCTTATTTTATTAAACTAGCTCTCTTTAAGGCTGAATTTAAAAACAGGAACTGGAATTTTTTAGCAGTTATTCAGTCATTTTTGGGCTTTCTGGAAATTCTGAGGGGAAGCTCAAGCTTCCCGAGCCTTTTGGATACTTAGGCCCTGGTTACAGATGCACGGATCAATAGTGGTACGCGAGTCATTTTCATGTGGCTCACGAACAGCTAGTGAAAATTAATCTATATTATTTTTATAGTTGCAAGAAAATTTATTAAAGAAAACTTTTGAGTTCATCTCATTTCATCTGCTGTAATTGTTGGAAAAATATTATTTCGGTCGTATGTGGTCCGCTTAGGATTCGGAAAGGTACCAAGTGATCTTCAGCAGGGAAAAGGTTAAAAGCAACTGACCAATACAATATAAGCAATTTGTGTTACTAGAATATAACTCCTATTAACCAACTCCCTCGACCATTGGAGTTTCGTTTTTCGTGTACACAAAACTCTCTCCCAGGCAAGCTTAACCAAAGAATCGTGCTCCACATAATCAAGAGATGGTGACGCCCATGCTCAGAAGGCCAAAAAAAGAGGATCGAATTCCAATTTCCAGACCACCCTGTCTCAGACCGTTCCACACAGAAATATCGTATTACGAGAACATGCGGGATTAGACGTGAACAGGTTACAGTTGCGAGCAAAATGAGATTAGTTCGTATTCGATTGGATCGATCGGAAGGAACAAAAAAGGTTTCCGAGGTCGAATCACGTATCGAATTCGCCCGGGTGAAAAGAATGTTCTTCCGGCACCTTTTCCGAATATTGGAATTTTAGATGCCCGAGTCTCACTTTTATTACATTAGAATGCTGTTGCTGATGTGGCGTAGCTGTCAGACATTGGTGTAATTAGATGGATGCCTTTGATCAGGCCCGTCATTTAAGGGGGCAGGGGGGGGTCAATTGCCCCCCCTGGCTTTGAGAAATCAATTGGGCGTGGTTTTTGATGTTTTCCGATGAAATTGCATTGTGTTTGGACCCTTTGCACCCCCTGGAAAAACTTGAAATGACGTCCCTGTCTTTGATTGCAAGCAGGAGCGAAGTGCAATACAAAAAATAATTGCAAAAGGAAACACAATGGAGTAAAAAAAAAAAGCTCGATTTCATTTACTAACAAACAGTAACAAAATCGAATTTAATCAAATATAGAAAAAAATATATCGCACTAAGTTACTTTCTGAGATTGTAGTCTTGCGGTGCAGTGCCGCAAAAATTTATCTCTCAGATTATCCAGATAAAAGAGGAGGAGCTAAATTTGAAAGATTAAAATCCTGTTGCAGTCGAACTCGCTTATAACGAGCACGAAGGGACCGTAACATATTGCTCGTTAAATCCGAGAGCTCGTAATAAACGGGTCCTTACGGCCGGCGTGCAAACAGAAGGGATGGGAGCTTGAGAGGTCAAATAATTGAGTTTACTGACAATTTAATTAATACTTACTTTAATTACATCAGTTAATTAAATTTCATTCTGTTCTTTATTTAATGATTTCTCTGTAAACAATCAGCCCCACCTGTTATACCGGATTCGTGAACTTTCCCCATTTGACACTGGAATGCTGATGGAATTTTTCATACAAAAGTATTTTCTCGTTTCCCTCGTTATATCCGAGTTCTCGTTATATCCGAGCTCGTTATAAACGAGTTCGACTGTACGCTATATACTCTATTTGAAAGAGTAACAAAACTCTCTGCAATTTTGAAACATTAATAATATTTTCTAATTCTATCACACACAACTCAAACATTTTTACATAATGCCCGACAACCTTCTCTGTCTTGGACTGATTTCAGGAGCACCGCGACGAGAGGTCACGGAAGGCCACTGCGACCTCCCAAAAAAATTCCTTACACAGAAAATTTTGTCTGCGACGATTTTGCAAATTTGGACACAATATTAAATTTGTTGAAGGCTCAAATGTCCATTTTCATTAGGATGTACTCATGTGTACAGTATGTTGAATGACCCGTGTTTTATCATTCGGCAAAGCTAGGAGTTTTATTCGGCAAATCGAGACCTCCGCCTCTCTCCCCAGTTTAAGTTTGTTGCGTCCCTGACTTAAACTTGAGTATGGGCTTGCACAAAGGTTAAATTGCTAATTCATTGTCTGACGATGGGGCACATTTGGAAACCAGCAGTGTAAAATGAAAATTCTGAGTTTTATTTTTAGCTGTTGCCTTATGCCAGTGTTTCCAAAGTGTGGTCCGCTGTCCCCGGGGTCCGCGGTGCTATCCTGCTGAAACTTTTTGTGTTTTAGCAGGAATAGTTGAAATTAAAGGACGAATAACAATACGAGGCGCGTTCAAAAAGTAAGGGCCGTTTGCTTGTATTTAAATAATGGCGCTTCGAAGCACAGTTTTACTACTGCTGGGCCATTAACTGAACTCATTGTGAAGCTACAGCGTCATTTATTTCATTTCTGAAGTCGTATTGTTGTCCGTGAATGCAAAGAACAATGGCCACGAAAATCGTTGATCCCGCCAACTGTGAATTGCATTCTGTGATTCGGCGACAAATTAAGGCTTGCTATCCAAAACAAACGCCGTGGGAAATTGTCATCAGGCATAATCTTCCTCCCCGATAACGCGCATCTTCACACTGCTGCCAAAACCAAGGAGAAAATTTAAGATTTCCGTAGAGAACTTTTTGATCACTCACCGTACAGTCCCGATCTTGCACCTAGCGACTACTTCCTCTTACATTTTAAACAGCGGCTAGGTAGACAACCTTTTGAAACCGAAGAGGGACTCAAAAACGCTTGTCAACTGGTTCAACTCTCAGGCGGCAAGTTTCTACGCAGAGGGGTTAAAGAAGCTGATGCAGCGGTACGAAAAATGCTTAGAAGTGAACGGCGATTATGTAGAGAATTAAAGTAAGTTTGTACCTAGCTAAATATGACATTAATTTTTTTTTTCTTATGAGTATAATTTTTTCTGTGACCAAACGGCCCTTACTTTTTGAACGCGCCTCGTATTTTTTATTCAAACGAAAGCACATTTAAAGAGAATAAAAAAGTTCTTCGTGTAGTACTTCGCAACCCCTCCCCACCCAAAACCTCGATTTATCACATATTTCCAATCCTAAAGTAGAATTTCGTACGCAACTCGTATGTAAATAAAGCAAACTTAAATAATCCTAATATTATTTTGTTCACAAACTCCATAGGTTCGTTATTGTTAGTAAACATATTGTATATGGGCGATTATCTATAAACTCGCCATTTAAAATCTGTCCGGGCGTGTGTTTTTGAAATGTTTGTATAATTATTATAATATTGCTCAGGAAATGAATCTATTACTTTGGTTCGGGGGGAGAGAAGAGGGATGAAAGAGGGACAATTAAAGTTTGTGTTTTTCTGATAAATCATGATAGGGGGAAAGTCCCCTGCCTGGTATGACTAGGCAGGGGACTGTGTATTTACACTTCGATGCGTAATACCTGCAAAATAATTGGAACATAATTAGTTACGAAACTACCTATAAATTTAGGCAAAAATTGTGGACATACTAGCTAATATGTTTCATGATTAAACTAGTTAACATAAATAAAATCACTTCCCAAAGGACTGTTTTCGCAACGACCTAGATTCCTCACAAATGTGGCTCTCAAACTAAAAAAGGGCCGTTTCAACACCGTTCTGAGCTATTTCCGCAAATTCACACTGATTACTTTAAACTTCATAACAAAAAACATTTGCAAGATTAACAGATTTTTTTCTATTGCAGCTTTGAATTCGTGGCAGGAGACTGTTTGAAAAAACTCCGGACAGAACTTACATTACAATTTAAAGTTTCGCATGATAATTTTTTACATGACAATTTAAAGTTCAAGTTTGGAGCACCCCTAAAAATGCTGCATCACAGCTACCCTGCAGGAGTGTTCCAGCAAACAGGTTGCACAAACACCCCGGCAACATCCACCACAGGTGTCTCACCAAGTGAGCAGTTGTGGAAATCTTCTGCCTCTCGTTATCAATTTGCACAATCTTCTGTGCGGACATCTGCGAATCTCTGGGTTCTCTATAAGTTCTACTCGGGGATTCGAATGTGTGTTCGATTGCGTTCTGGAACGGGTCTTCGATGACCGGCGGCGACGCTCTCAGTTGATGGATGGACCGTCCGCAGGTGAGATTCGGGCAGCTGAGATCGATGCATAGTTCCACGGACTGTTATTTCCGGCATTCTAATTTGCACCGTTGGGTTTTTTTGGTGAAAAAGAACGAAAAGAGAAATAAATGCATTTGACGATGGGAGACTTTTAAGTATGACACAGTTCTGACGAAGAAAATCAACTTGATTTTATTGAAATGTGGCATTATTTTTACCCATTAATGCCTGGCATTTTTTTTCAAAGATGTTTTGTATACTGGTTACACAGCTACAGAACACACTTTACAATGGTTATGTGCAGCAATCTGTTAATAATGAATTGAAACAACACCGAAGTAATAATTGAACACTATTATTTGGTTGAAATGTTCATCTTTGGTAAAATTCAGACACTTTTTGGACCGTCCCTAGAAAGAGACGCTAGGCATTATTTTAAAACATATCTCACTGTAGCGCATCAGCGACACAACTAAAAACATAGAATTTTAAAAAATCCAGCTTTTGCTTAATACAGTCGCCGCCGCTTATATGAATCACGTTTATTCTAAACACCTTTGATTAAAAAAAGCGGCTATTTCAATAAAGCTGGATTTTATTCTATTTTTGACGATTTGATTCAGTAAAGCGGTCGATTCAATTAACTACTGATTCAATTAACCGGCGTCCAACACATTATTTTTAACTGATTTATTCTCAAATACGGCAATATGCACGAAGCATGTTTGCTGTTGTGTTTCCTAGCTGGTGTTTAAATAAATCAGTGGTTAATTGAATTAACCGCTTTAATGAATCAAATCGTCAAAAACTGAACAAAATCCAGCTTCATGAATCCGCCGCTTTATTGAATCAACATTGTTTAGAATAAACGTGATTCATATAAGCGGCGGTCACTGTATACGTCATCAAGCAGCAGTTCGTGCGAGTTTGGTGGTAAGAAAGATTAACAAAATTTAAATGTTAATTCAGTCTTAGTACGTTTTTCCGATTGCCTTAGTTCTGTTGTTGGGGGGCTCACATTTTCAGAATTGGATACTTTTACAAAGTTGAAGACTACGACATATATCACCAACATTAGTGCTATTTTCTTCTAAAAATGTGTCTTTACTAAAACATTCTTCCTAGTTTTCTCATAAACAACCTTTCTTTTTAATATAAAATCAAAAGCGGAGGCGTAGCGAGGAGGCTTGGGAGTGAAACTTTCTCTAAAACAGGATAAAATTAACATGGGGCTCGGGACAAGGGCGCCAAAGTTTAGGGGGTACCAGCTTAAGTTTTTAAAAATGAGTAATTTTATGTTGCAAGATGCAAAAAATAAATCCAGAAAAAAATTTCTCTGCATAATATGCGCAGATGGGGGGGGGGGGGGGATTTGTGGTCAACGTCCTCAAAAAAAAAAAGTCTGTCCTGCCTAGAATCCTATAGGCTTCATTCCCGATTCCGAATACTGGGGTTGGAGGATATTGTACAAGATGCCGTATTGCGTGTTTCATCCACAAGCATGTACAAAAACTGCTTGTGTCAGCTAGATCGAAGGAGCGTGCACATTGAGAACATACAAATCATTTTTGTTGATTGATTAATCACATATTCAACTAGTGCTTTTCGATATTTGTCAACCCGATTGATTTTGTAAGCTTGAAGAATGGGCTTTCCTTCAAGAACGCTATTCAGCCTGCTAGTCTGTGTTGCGCTGTGCTTGATGAACCGGCGTAATTTTGGCCTAAGCATTAGTTCACAATAAGTTCCACACAAAATTTACTCAAGTTAGCAGAAAACAGGTTATCCTCCCCAAATGCTATACCAATGCTCGACGGAAGCTAAAAAACGTGATAGGGACCAGCATCAATCTGTCATGGTCACGACAGGTGACGCACCAATTATAACACGTTTTGAAAAAAGGGCACTGCGTAAACGTGCCCCGGTCTACATTAATGAAAACGAGTGTTCTATTTGAGTGTGGAAAAATGTAATTGGAAAGAATAAATTGTATGTTGGCTCCATGTTCTTTCTTTGAAGGCAATCTGTAGAAGGATGAAACGATTAATTAAAAAGCCGAAAAAAACTTTATAAAGGAATGTCATTTGAATGCACATGTAATATCTTTCCTAATGCATTTCATTTTAATAAATTAGAATTGATTTTTTACCCATTGATTTTACACGGCACCTTACCCTAAAAGGATCAGTCAAGAATGGGGCATCTTACCTCAAGATTGGGGTTAAGATGACGAAATGTAAAAGTTTTTTCATTTTTGTAAGTAAGAAATTGTTTTTCAAAGCGAAACTTATTTTTTCACCAATCGCAAAAGTCCATATTTTGGTGACAAATTATTTAGATAAAAATAAAAACAATGTGCTATTTTACATAAAATGAAGTTACAAATTACGGCATCATCCCTCATTCTACCTTAAGGGGTTACAGTACCTCAAAAATGACCAAAAGACCAAAAAAATTTTTATTGCTTATTTCAAAAATAAAAGTTATTTAAAACACTCAGAAAAAAAAGCATTGTTCTAGCTAAATTATTAAAAAAGTTATGAGTGACTTTAGGGCATACATGCTATGTGTTCTAATGGAAAAGCCAAACTTTAAAGTGCTTTTTCTCGGTGATCAGTTTTTAGTGCTTCTATGTTACTAGAAATGCTAAGGAATTTTTTCTATTAAAGATATAACTTTAAAGCAATATTTTTTGCACTCAGGATAATATATTTAACAAAACTGTGCATTAAATAAGCGTTTTATAAATTACAAAAATTTTTAGAGTTTGTTAAACCTCGAAGAACAAAATTTTCTAAGATTTTTTTACATAAAAGGTCACAAAATATATTCTAATCAAAATATAAGAAAATGAATGCACAGATTTGTTGAGGTTTTCCTTGTGATCATTTCGCAAAAAGAAATTTTGAAATTAGTGTAGAAACAAAAAAGCCTTAGGGTTTTAAAAAAACTGAAATTTTCTTACATTTTTCAAATTTTCAAAAAAAGTTTTCAAAATTTTTGATGTTTGAAAATAAATTATTGATTGTTAAACAAGTGCAGAAACAAATATTTCAAAGAATTAACTTTTTCACTTAAATTAAAGAAATTTGTTAGAAAGGTACTGTAACCCCTTAACCCATTAATGCCTGACATTTTTTTTCCAAAGATATTTTGTGTACTGGTTACACGGCTACAGAACACACTTTACAATAATTATGTGCTGCAATTTGTTAATAATGAATTAAAACAATACCAAAGTAATAATTGAACATTATTATTTGGTTGAAATGTTCGTTTTTGGTTAATTCAAAAACTTTTTGGGCCGTCCCTAAAAAGGGACGCTATAGACATTAAAGGGTTAATATTCAATCGTATATTAATTGTTTGGCTATCTTTAGAAGAAATTTTGCTCTGCCCATATAAACTCGTTTAAATGTTCCCCTCTCTGTCTGTCTGTCTGTCTATTTTGAAGCAATCTTATTTCGTCCATTTCAGAAGTTTTAAAATGCAGAACAGAAAGCTGTACCAGAGCCAAAACTAGTTCTTAGTTTAGAAAAAGAAAAAAAATCCCGCAGTTAACTAATGCGGACGTGATACCATCAGCGGATTTAAAAATAAACTAACTAACGTGCGATTTTTCTTTTCAATTTAAAGACAAGTTTTTTCAAGTCATTGACCGTAGCTCCGACTGGGAATGGAGAATGTGCGAAGACAGAGTGCAAATGATGCAGAACCTTTTGATAAAACTCTCCATCTCTTTATTTGAGAGTTCAAAAATTTTAATGAATGCGTTAACCAGTGACGTACTCAGGGGGTGGGCTGATAGGGCTGCAGCCCCTTCCGAAATTTTCCAAAAAATTTTTAAAATTTAAGCTGAAATCATTTATTTATTTTTATTTATTTATTTTTCCTTTTCACACGAGAGTTTCTTTCGAAAAAAATTAAATATGGGGCAAAATTAAAAGAAAGGGAAAAAAAGTAAATTCATTCTTCGTTTTCTTTTCAATCTCTCCATTTTACTGTATGTGACATGTATGGTTATCCTATAACTCAATTTTGTTGACATTTTCTCCAAACATGTTTCGGAAACAATGATTAATTCTTGTTTATTCATCTAATTGTGTTAAATAAATTTCATCAAATGTGTAATTGAAATCCAATATAGCAAAATAAATGGCAAAATTAATGCTAATAAAGCTTAAATTTGCAAAAATATTGCATGCACTTGTTTAAGAAACACCTTCCTCAATAAAGACATTTTTTTCAAATTTCAACTTTATTATTTTCTATTTACATCAAAACACTTTACTTCTCAAAAATAATTATAATTCTAATATTTTTGATGATGTATTTTTTTTATCTGAAATTAGCATTGATACCAGAAATTCGAAACATTATTTTTTTAGCTGCATTTTATGAGGTGCTCCGCCCCATCCTCTCAAAGAGTGTCCGATCAGCACCCCTTGAAATAATTTGTCTGCGTACGCCGCTGGCGTTAACATTAAATTTTAACCCTTTAATGCCCCGTCGGGACTCGGAAGTCCCGCTTTTATTAGTTTACTACAGTGAACTCTCACTTATACACCGCCTCATGTATGCGCCTTTTTCACTTAAACGACGATTTTAAATGGACCCAGCACATTCCATAGGAAAATAATGATAGTATCATTCGTTTATGCGTCGCTCTAAAGATAACTATTTCACTTATGCGCCGAATGTTCCTTAAAATGTAAAAGAAATTATATTTTCTTTAAAAAAATAAGCATTTTTCTTTACTTTCCTCTTTAATCTTTCGCCTTTATTGCTCACGGAAGGTATTTTTTCCGCATGAACTAGAGTTCGGAGAGGGACAATTATCGGTTATGGATCGTTTCAGGGAACAGTTTGTAATTAGGTATGTTGCAATTTTTGTTTTCTCTTTTCACTGTCGTTACGTTACAGTAATTGCTAAACCGTAGTAATATGTCCCTTTTCTGTAGAAACATTCTTATTTATTCTCTCATTAGAACCTATGTCGCATTTTAGTCCTTTAAATAGACTTGTTCACTTATACGTCTCTCTCACTTATGCGTCTTTTTCTGTTGGCCCCTTAGGCCGGCGCATAAGTGAGAGTTCACTGTATTATGAATCCTATATGGTTGAAACCAGTGGTTGGAAAAACTACATATTTTTTGTAGCGAACTACAACTACAACTACTTTCTTATAAATGTAGTTAACTACAGCTACAACTACTTTTTTTTAAATGTAGCGAGCTACACTACTTTTGAAATGTAGTTGCTACTTCGCTACTTTTTTAAAAAATAAATAAATAAAAAGAATACACCGTTAGAGGATCGACCGAAAAAAATCGAAAAGTGGTTTAGATTAAAAAATTACCTCATTCGAATATGGAATAGAAATAGGAATTGTCTTTGAATTTATTTGTTACTTTTCCTTTTTGTTCCTTTTTTTTGCTAAAATTTGTCCTTTCTAGATTTTTTTTTTACAATTTTTACTAATATCCGCCACAAGAACCACCTAGTTTTCTTTCTTCGTTCTCCTTTTTTTTGTTATTTTTTTTTTTTTATTTAATTTAAAGTAGTTTCTAGAAATCGCTACAAACTACTACTTTTTTGTATCGCGCTACTCGCTACTCTACTTTTTTTAAAAAGTAGTGCGCTACACTACAAACTACTAAAAAATGTAGCTACTACAGTAGTTTCGCTACTTGTAGCGCGCTACTTCCGACCACTGGTTGAAACCATGCTGAGGCTTTTGAGTACCACTCCTTGTACTTCGCTGAGAGGCCGACAGATGGTACCTACGATCGGAAAGTTTTCTTAAGGGGCCCTAAGACGTAAGGGGCCTTAGACCCTACTGATTTTCAAAATATGCTCAATTAATTTGGGCCATAAAGGGTTAAACCAGTTATGTCAAAATAAGAAATGTTTGATTTAGCATTAAGCATAATCTGTAATTTAAGGAACATTAACCAATTAATGCCTAGCGTCCCTTTTTAGAGACGGTCCAAAAAAGGGTCTGAATTTCCCCAAAATGAACATTTCAACCAAATAATAGTGTTCAGTTAGTACCTTGGTATTGTTTCAATTCGTTACTGACAGATTGCAGCACATAACCATTGTAAAGTGTGTTCCGTAGCAGTTTTAATATGATCTTTATCAAAAATGACATCGTTCACAATCTCAAGAAAAATAGCAAAGTTCTCAAAGTTATTCCCAGCTTCCCAGTTTATGTTAATTGCTGATTTTATTTCTTCTTATAAAATGTCTTTTTAAATATTATATCGTGGGCAGAAAAAAAAATTTAGTAAAAAAGGTATGTACCCTCTGGGGTCTATCGTAACTTTTAAGGGACGAATTTTCTTTCCTTAATAAAAAAAATCATTTTTTACATAATATTTTTAAAATTATTTTTCCTGTCCATTAAATACTGTTTGTAACCAGTATACAAAATTTCTTTGGAAAAAAAATGTCAGGCATTAATGGATTAAGCTAAAGATTAATAATTAAAAAAAATCATTGAACTGAACGGCGATTTACATTATAATGCACACAAATTTGTGGACGGTCGAACCTCGTAAAACAAACTCAGTGAGACCCTTAAAATAAATTCGTCGTCTCAACAGTAATTCGTCTTAAGTGTGTTCCAATTAAGGAAGTTTGACTCTGTTATCCTTGTAAGAAGATTTATTGTTAAATCGGATATTGCTGCAGCGAGGTTTTACTATGTATGCAAATGCAAAGGATACCAAAATTCTAGTAAAAGACGATGACTTAAGAGTGAACGGAAAAATTTATTTATTTTTTTTTTAAATAAAAAGGGTAAGTTGAGGAAAAGTGGAAGATGAAAATAATTCGGGATAAAAGTCATAGCAACTATTTTTTTTCTTGCAGATACTATATGGAATATGAGACATATGCACTATGCAGGCGAAGGGACGTGTTAACTATAAACTATACATTTGTGGACAGTGAATAACACTGAAATATCGTAACAGTATACACTGAATACAGTCTGAACGCAAAATAACACTGAAATAACATATACTACAGTAATTTATTACTGTAGTATGCAGTACCATATGGCCTTCACGGTGCAAAAGAATGACAACGCGGTACACATACAATTAACATCATAAGTTGCTGTTGCATCAAAATAGTGGGGGGTTAGAGAAGATACTGGGTGGGGGAAGGGGAGTGCCCCTACAGTTGACTTTTTTTTTTTTTTTCGCTAAATTGTACAATTTATTAGATTTTACTGTGATAATTGATCAAGTGACCTTCTCAAAAAAATTCGAGACACGAATTGCTTCAAAAATCGGAACAGATGACCCCCGCTTCCCAATTCAAAGTTTAATTTTAATTTTTGTGAAATAACATAAGCAAAATGTAAAACACTTATCAACCCTACACTGCATAGCGTTGCCAATTGGATACATGGACTATTTTTCCTTATGGCCATGCATAGGCAACTCAAGCATAAAAAGCAAGTATTAGGTGTCTTTAAAGCAAATATAACCATCCATCCTCAAAAATCACTTTTTTAAAAATGTGTTCCAATGTTTTCTCATTACACTAAAAAACATATATATGTTTTTCAAAGAACAAAAAATAATGCAGTGTATAGGGTTAAGTCGATTTTTTTTCTTTTAACACGTGAATCAACCCATACTAACATTTTTTTTTAATCAATAACTTTAGACTTAGAAAACTGGAGAGGCAATGCCTCTTTCCTTCATTGAAAGTGAGGGCGCAGTGGCTTCCTTGCCTTCCTGTACAAACACCTATGATTGGGGAAAAAAATTAAACCTGGTTCTAAAGATCCAGGTCCTTAGGTTCTTTAGGCTTCCACTTTGTAGAAAAAAAGGTTGAGAGTCTCATTCCAAAGAAGATAAACAAAAAAGAAAACAGAAAATCAAATTTGCCTCTTTTTCTTTCGTTTCTGATAAATGCAATTAATTTTACTTCTTGCATTCAGAGAACTGGGGTAACTACAGCATTACCATTTAAAGCTGTAGTTCTTTCAGTGGTCCACACACAAACATACGAGCACTTTGTGCTAAACCAGATAAGGCTGAAAAGTTTTCACAAAAAATCGATCGTCAGAGCTTTAAATGTCTAATAATCTAAGATTCGACGAAGATTGACCTATACTCTCATCGAGTTCTCTCATTAGTTATGCATAAAAATGTTGATAGAAACATTTTACTAAGGCGATGGCATATGGCTCTTTAAACAATAGTGATCCAAAATCATAGGGCTATCGTGATTTGAAGTTCCAGTAGTTGAGAAAAACTGCTGTTTTTCTGCAGGTATCTTTCCATTTTGCAAGACTGCAGTCTTTTGGAAATTGTTAGAAGCAGATCTAAATCTCTAGCAAATGATGCTCGACATTTTCGCTAGAAAATGATTATGTGATTAAAAAAATGATGCGCCTCGCAGACTGTGTGCTTTTAAAAAAATCTGCAAGAAAAATGAAGCAATGTCGCAGTTTTCTGCTAAATTTCTTCTTTAACTTGAAGATAACTGCAAAAATCTGCAAAAAGGACTCCATTACTGAAATTTCAAAACCGCCACAACCCTATATGATGTAGGAGTACTTTTGCTTAGACAGCCGAACACCATCTTATTTGTAATAATTTAATCTACATTTTTATGTACAACATATTAGGAAACTCCAGGGGTGCCCACCAGGGGTGATTAAGGCGCAATTTGCGCCATCAAAAATTTTTTTTTTTTGGGGGGGGGGGATTTTTTTAAACTGATTTATTTATTTATTTAAATTATTTATTAATTTATTTTTTTAATTTCAATTATTTTTAAATTTATTTATTATTTATTTATTTATTTATTTTGTGTGCGTGTGTGTGCTTGGAATGTCTGGAAAAGAAAAAAGCGATTCTATTCTGCGCATAATACGAGCTTTGAAAAAAATTAATAATGTATAAAGAAATAATAGTTATAATTGAAAAATATGAATAAATAATATTTAAAAAATAAATAAATAATACTTAAAAAATAAATTAATATTAAAAAAAATTAATTAATTAAAAAAGAGGGGTAAAATTAAAAATCAAAAGCTCAAGAGGGTTGTGAAAAATTCAGGGGGGGGGATTTGCGCCATTGAGCTTGGGGGGGGGGGAAGCACCCCTGGGAAACTCAATAAGGGAGTAAACCTGTCGGATTTTGTACCATAAGGGACCAGAAAAAGAAGAAAATTAAATTCAGTTGCCTTTTTATTTTTTACTTTTTTTTTTTTTTTAATAAATACAATTAATTTCACTCAACTCTTCCCCTCCGTCAAAACTGTTGAGATTCAAAACAGAATACCACTACACAGAAAAGATAGCTGCGTATTTATCTAACCACGTTTTAAGTAATCACTCTTTCAGCTGTTTTTATTCATGAAATTTAATATCGCCCAATGATGAGTACCAGCCTACTACCACGGCAATTTCTTATCTTACCACTTTTCCAGCTCTGGCGAAAATTGGCGGTTAGTAACTATCCCATATTAAAATGCGACTTGGCTGAAAGAGGTCAAACGGGGGTCACGTGTTATCACGTGGGCGTCACGTCGACGCATGGGCGTTATAATTATATAGGATGCCAGTCGTTTAATGGTATGCGAATTTAGTGTGCTCTGTTATTTATGATGTTCCCAAAGTGGGCGTGGACAGGGCTGTCCAAGAAAAAATGTTATTGAAGATGGAAGAGCAATTTATGAAATGTTTACGACCAAGTATTTTTGTTGTTGCAACGTTTTATTGAAATTTTTCTTTTCTTACTTCGTATATTTTTTGTTTCTGTGGTATTTTGAGATTAAAATATATTGAGATTAATGATTTCGATGTGATGGGAGTTAGCAACCTTAAAAGTTGGTTGTTGAAATGATAGAATGTGTTGCCTATTAACCTTTAGCTTAGGTTTGAGTTGCTGCATAACTATCATGACTTGATGTCATCGGTAAAATGAAATATGACTTGGTGGAGCTCGCTTGATTTTGTTTTTAAATGAACATTTATCATAATTTAGGAGAGTTTTAAGCGGGGAAAGCACCAAAAATTAAAAGGAGTCTCAAAAATGAGAATGTGTTCTAAACATCTCCAATGTAGGAAAGTTAATTTCGGCATAGGTACGTTCAAATTAATTTGCATTAATTTGTGCAGTAATTTTTTTTCATTTTTAATGGCGTTGCGAATGTATTTCATCCTTCATTATGCCAGTTTAAAAAAAAAATCCTCATACATTAGTTCTATTTTTTTAAAAAAAAGGACTAATTAGCTCCGAAATTGGAGAAGGAAAAGTTTCGAAACTTGGTTTTGAAATTGGCTTTTGGTGCCGTTCCCACTACGTAACTTTCGTCTAGATAAGAAGTGATCATAAGTGCAATTATGAATATACACCTTATAATTAAAAGTAAAATTATGCAATTAAAATTTGCTGGCGTTATGTCGTTTATGTGATTCATTTTCAGTATACTTGCAAATTAGCTTGATAAAAGCAAATACAGTGAACTCTCACTTATACGCCGCCTCATTTATGCGCCTTTTTCAATAATACGACGATTTTAAATCGTCCCAGCACATTCCAAAACAAAATAATGATAGTATCATTCGTTTATGCGTCGCTCTAAAGATCAATATTTCACTTATGCGCCGAATTTTCCCTAAAATGTAAAAAAAATAATTTATTTTCTTTAAAAAATAAGCATTTTTCTTCGCTTTCCTCTTTAATCTTTCGCCTTTATTGCTCACGGAAGGCCTTTTTTTCCGCATGAATGTTTGGTTTGGGGAGAGACAATTATCTATTATGCATCGTTTTAAAATGAACAGTTTGTTATGCTACAATTTTTGTTTTCTCTTTATCATTTTAGTTACGTTACAGTAATTGCCCCAAACCGTAGTAATATGTCCCTTGTCTATAGAAACATTCTTATTCATTCTCTCATTAGAGCCTATGTTGCGTTTTAGTCCTTTAAATGGGCTTGTTCACTTATACGTCTCTTTCACTTATGCGCCTTTTTCTGTTGGTCCCTTGGGCCGGCGTATAAGTGAGAGTTCACTGTATAACGTTGAAAAGCACAAATGCGCAGGAATATTGCAGATATGTGTTTCGGCGTTACAATGTGTTTTTTTTTTTTCAATGCAAAAAAAAAAAAAAAATCAGCGCATTTGTGCTTTTCAAACTTGTATTTGTGCTATTACATTTATGCACAAAGGTATTTATCTATTTCAAATGAGCTTTTATTTAATTGAATGCAATAATAATTATTTCAATGCAAAATACCGCATCCCATCCATACAGCATGACATTAGTTGAATTAAAAATAATTAATGGACAATTCCACGGGAAACTCACTGACATTTTAAAGCAAAACGGAATGTATTGTGGAACATAAATACAAAGTATAAATACATTACACAAAAGATCATCCGCTCAGATTATTGTGTTTTTTAAGTTGAATATAATGGTATGGTTGAATTTCCGAAGTACATTTTGGATGCATTCAAAAAAGCATGGTAACTGACTGAAAATTTAAAAAGTATCATGTCAATCAGTTACCATGATTTTAACAAATTTAAAAAATGAATTTCGAAAATTCAGTTATACCATTAAAATACAATAGACTTAAAAAATACAATAGTCTAGGGGGGATATCTTATGTGCAATGTATATTTTGCTTTAATATTACAAAATACA
Source organism: Uloborus plumipes (assembly GCA_038373865.1). NCBI lineage: Eukaryota > Metazoa > Arthropoda > Arachnida > Araneae > Uloboridae > Uloborus > Uloborus plumipes. The sequence continues at coordinate 36,749 of JAXGGA010006285.1, forward strand.
TACTGCTTTGTTTAAAAAATGTCAGTCACTTACTCGTAGAATTATTGCTCAAATACAACAAACGTCAAAAACACAACGTGAAATGGCTTGCCTTAGGTAAGGACTTACTTCTCAATTTACAGACTACTCGAAGAAAATAACACCGACAGATGGCGCTGCACACAAAGATAAATGACGTATTGATGTAGGGGCCGCGCAAGCTGAGGGGAGAATAGGTATCAAAAATAACACTTAAGAAAACCATTAAGGCTACTTTAGGGGGTCATAGGGGGCCAAATATGTGTTATTGAACGCTATTACATTACGTAATTTGAACCATTGCAGGCTTTTTTTTTCATCTGCAATTTTCGGCGAAAATCTTGCTGTCGAGGGGCAATCTTACTTTTACGAATTGAGTTTGATAACCCAGGGCGAGATTTAGGGATATGGTTAGTTAAATACGTGACACAAACCATAACGAATAACTGTTACTTTAAATGACGCTAACGTTCCTTTATAAAGAAATTAGGGATATGGGAAATCGGTTATAACACCCGATGGTTGTGGTCACGGAATTGAAGGTGGACAATAAAGCCTTCTTAAAGGATTTGATTATTAGTGTTATGAAGCCGATGGCGTGATTTTTGCTGTGTGATAACGACTGTTAAGTGATTTATAACCTTTTTATAATCAATTTATGGCCTCCATTCGTGGTGTCAAATCGGAAATGGTAAATTCAAACGCGATGGTAATGACAAAAATATACTTCACACTGGAGTCGCATAAAAGGAAGAATGGAAGAGGGAGGAAAAAAAAGTAGAGCGACAAGAAAGGACACATCATCCGGCAAAAGAACACTTTATTCTTTGTCGGATACATAAGGGTCATTCCATAGAAATGTCAACCTCAGCCGAAGGAAAAAAAAATACCGAAGTGAAAAAAGTATCAAAAAATAAATAAATGAAAATCCGAACAACATAAGAAGTTTAAAAAAAAATGAAAAATTATTATAATTATCACTGAGATTAGCCATAATAAATAGTTTGTAGTGTGTTTACTGCTTGTTATTCGATGGTTACGTTAGTCACACTCCATCTTGAGTAAAAGTGCCACATAGGACTAAAAAAAAAAATTAAGATTTAATAAACGTGTTTTATGTTTTTAAAAACCAACTTTACACATTTTTCAAATACATCATTCAATTTTTAACACTTGCTTAACTTTGAGAAATTTTGAGAGCCTCACAGCATGAGCATTCACTTTCAGGGTTGCAAAAATGTTACGTTAGTCACGCTGCTTATTTCGGTTGAAAAAATATCTACTGTCAGTAATTTTGTTTTAAATTCTTAGCAGAAATGATACATAGATACCATGTACATTGTAAATCCATCAGCATAACTAAAAAATATTTTTTATCCTTTAAGTTACAATTAAAAACAGTTACAAAATCAGCTCTGAATGTTGCGTTAGTCACTATGGAATGACCCCTAATAATGCTCCACGAAACGAAAAGCAAGTATATGATGAACGAGTACTAAGACTAAATTAAAAATTAAAAAAACCTCCGACCCTGATTGCCGACCTCAAATTAAAATGAGCTCTACTGGTCAGGAAATATTTTAAATCTAAATACATTTAACCCTACACTATACATCGCGTTGCCAATTGGATACATGGACTATCTTTCCTTATGACCAGCAAAATGTAGTCATAAGGCAACTCAAGCATAAAGAGCAAGTATTAGGTATCTTTAGAGCAAATATAACCAACTATACTCAAAATTAAATTTTTAAAAATATTTTCCCATGTTTTCTTATTACATTGGAAAACAGATATATTTTTTTTTTTTCAGAGAACAAAAAAATCATGCACTCTAGGGTTAATTGTCTTCGAGAGGTCCTTACTCATGAAATTTTTCTTGTCGAAAAGCGGAATAAAGAGGGGAAAAGGAAAATCCTTTTAAAATCCTCACACTAAAATCAATTACAAGTATTTTAATTGTTAACAAATAGAAACTGGCAACAGATAAACATTTTAAATCACGAGTTTTCTTTCCTTGTCGGCCAACAATGACATCGGTTTCAAATCGCGTAAATAAAGATTTAGCCATACATTCGCTATAAAAAACTTTATAATTCGGGTTCTTTTTTACAGTGGAAGTTTCAAACACGTGCTATCAGACGCAGAAAAAGATCTCATTCTTTTGGGTACTATTGTTTCAAATTTTTAAGAATGTTTCCACTTCAAACATAGAAAAAAACATTTTGAAGGATTTCATTAATATTTTTGTTGATTAATGTCATCCGAAGCAGGGTTGTTTGATTTCGTCCGGGGCGGGAAAAATCGCCGGAAAAAACCTGGAAAAAACCGCCCCGGACAAAATAGCATTTTATCCACTTCGTCCATTTTAAAGAAAAAGTATCATCAAAATTAGCACACATAATTATGTATACAAACAAATATTTAATAAACAACAGATACTATAAAAATATAGTATCTTTATAAAATAAATGAATAAAGATTTAATGCTTATGAGAGCACACATCAGCAGAAAAAATGTTAAGATGTTTATCTGTTGTGAAGGAGTTTCATTGCCAACTATAAAAGTGTACATAAAATATAAAGGTAGAAATAAAATTTTTAAAAGGTTTGAGTTTCAAAATATTAAAAACCCTATGAAGTAAACATTATTTGATACCAAGAAAGAAAATTTTGCCATGAAGTGAAATATGTTCCTATAATAACATTAATATATCCATAAAACAATGCTGTGTACATAAATATTTCACAATGGGGCAACATTCATTAAAGTTTAGTTTTGATTTATTTATAGTTTTGGTTTGCATTTGCTTTCACTCAAACTAAACCAAAACTGTTTGACATGCACTTTCTGTTTTAGTTCAGGTTCTTATTTAATATTTAGATCTTCAGTTTTGATTTAGTCTTTGAATCAAAATTAAACATTTCTTGTAGCATCTAATGTATTTTCAAATACAAATGATATACATTTATACGTGTATTTAATTCAAACAAAATTTAACCATAGAATTTATGAGAAAATATCACATGAAGTTTACTTTTTAAGGGATTGTAATCTGTTAAATAAATATCTAAGGTGACGGAATACTCTTTAATTTCTTTTTAAAAATATTTATTAAAGAAAAATACTTTTTTTTTCTATTTGTCTACTCTATAATTATGTAATTACACTCAATAGTTTATTCACTATGTTAAATTTTATTTCTTTCAATTAAAATTAGTTAAAAATCAATGTGTTAATTGCCATTCTTTTTTTTTTTGTCGATTACCATCATTCTATTTTGGGAAATAAGTAGTGCAAGATAGATACTAATTGTACATCATAACATTTTTATATATCGAACGCATGAAAAAAAATTTTTTTTTCCCACACACATTTTCCATGCTGCAAAATTTGAAATTAATGATAAAAAGCATGAAAATAACCTTGGCTAAATTTTTGTATGTGTATTTTCGACTTTCAGTACGAAAAATACGTTTACGTTAAAGCTATCTCTATAGTCAAAATACATTTTTTGACCATATCTGATTTATTGATACTTTTCTCATGTGAAGGAAAGTAGGGAAATACAAAATATGAAAATTTAGAAACAGAAAAAAATTCTCCCCCACCTCCCTCATTCCAAAAAAAGGGGGGAGGGGTTGGGCAAAAAGTTAAATATTTTAATAACCTAAAGGCTTAAACGAATTTTGTTCCCTTTGGCCAATTTTAATCCGAATAATAATAATAATTTTTATGCAGGACTAGTACATAAAAATGGGATTCACGGAATAACCCATTTATGCCCAATAGCCTAAAAACGGGACGCTTGTTAGTTACTGCATACAAAAACCTGTAATGGGTGTATCATTTTACTAAAGCTGTTTTTCACAAGTTAAATAGTCCTTCTTCTTGAGAAAACCAGTAAGAGCCACTATTTGGACATCAGAGTTTATTTATTAACAGCTATTCTCAGACAAATCAGTCATGCAACGATCCAGCATGGGTAGCCACAGAAAGTAAGTTTTTTTTTAAACTTATTTTTCATAAAATTAAACTATTTTAAAACGATTTGCTTAAAACTGATCACAGATGCCTTCTGTAATGTTACTTTGCAAAAGTAAAGTCAAGTAAGGTCGTATTTTGTTCACATATCTGCAAAATATCCCCTAAACAGGACATTAAATAACTTAATAAATATGGCAACGGCGAACTATTTCAAGCCTAAAATGTATGCAAACCATTCCAAGTAAGAGTTTTAAACAGATAAAAATTGTTTAAAAAAATTTGGGCATAAATGGGTTAAGAAAAAACAATTTTCAGAACATCCAAGAACTATCAAAAACAATAGAAACACTAACACAAGAACATAAAACATTACTAAAATCTTACTTTTGCCAAACGTAATAGATTGAACACAACTCTCCTAGTCAAGTGCCACTAAATTTTGGTTATCAGGTAAGAAACAACTTGTCTTACCTTCAAATCTTAAGAAACTTGAAAGTAAAAGAGGGGGAAAAGTCTTCCTTTACACCTGGGTACGTCAACCCGTAACCATAACCTTCAACCCGCTCCAACCCCACAAAATTTCTTCTCCACATAAAAACTCTCTCCATATTTTTTGTGTTCAAGGTCTCTAATATTTATACAACGTAACAAAAGCAAGGAAACTGGTTCTTTTTTTTCAGAAAGGTAAAAAAAAAAAGGGGGGGGGGAAGAGTTTTTAAAAATAATAATGAGTTCTGGTGTATAGGGATACGTCTTTTGCCGGTCAAAGACCGGGGGGTTTTGAGGGGAGGTTAAACCCTTTTTCGTGAAAAAGGGAACGGTTAAAAGTGATATGGGTGAACAGAAATGGGGGAAGGGGGTTGACAGGCAAAGGGGTTATGGCACTAGAATTCCAACGGATATCGGTCATTGGTACAGGATAGGGCTGGTAGAACGCATGCGTGGAAGGGGGGGCTGTTCCAGTAAATAAAAAGGAAATGCCAGGTGTGGTTTAAAAACCGAATTTTGTGAAATCTGGTATATGTTAGTGGGGAGTGTTCTATTTAGGAACTGTAGTTTGGGTAGGGTTAGTTTATGTTGAAGCTGATGAGTTGGGCATAAAAGGGGTGGGAGTGGGGAAGGGGATAAAATTTCAGTTATTATCAAAACATACAAATTGATCTGATAAATTTTTATTTTTCCATGAGACTGTTGATTCTTTTTTTATTGTTTGAAAAATTCTCCTTTCTTTTTTCTTTCCAGAACAACAAATATTTTACATCGCAACCATTGTTTGTTGATCAACAGCAAAAAAAGAAAAGAAATAAAAGTTCGTAACAGATTCTCCATTGTTGATGTAAGGACACTTGAATGAAAATATTTCAAAAACATTATAATGCAAAAACGGTAAACAATGAAAACATATTACAAAACATATATTGTTCTATAATTTTTGGGGCCCCTCAAGCTAGGCTGCCCCCAAAAAAGAGCACGTTCGGAAACATATAAAACAATGTTTCACAATCTGGCTGATTTTTCATTGCAAAAATTTTAATTTGTGAGAAACAAATTGAATTCTCTAATTTGCTAGACAAATTACAGAATCGAATTTATTTCTCACCACCATTTTTTTTCTTTTTTTACATTTTATATGTGTGTGTGCGCGAGGCTGAAATCTTTTCTGTTAAAGTACATATTGAAACAATGGCTATTGTAATAAAAATAATAAATTTGCTTTGCATAAAACGCAGAATCGGCAGTATTTAAAGTAATGAATTCTCCGTTATTGTCCAGAAGAAAGCATCGATAAAATTTGCACAAAATACAGAATCAGCTGCATTTAAAATTCAAACATTATCTGAAACGATTCATTTCAACTTTTCAAACATTAACTGAAAATTTTCGAACATTATTTTGAATTTTCAAACTATCTGTAACGATTCTCATCAATAAATTTGTATAAAATAAAGAACCAGCAGAATTTAAAATAATTAACTCCCAAATATTGTTTGATTGATTGATAAAATTTTTATAATATAGAGAATTAGCTTCATTTAAAAGTAGCCACGTGGCCCGGCGTTGCACGGGTTACCTCTGAAAAAAATTAACAAAACTTGAACGAAAAATTAGAAAAAAAGAATTCCTTTGTATTATAATGGATGGAAGTTGCTACTTCAAAAGCCTTTATTAGGGCATAGCTGTGCCCCGTAGTTTCACCCGTGTTAATAAGACAACACTCTTTTAAAAAAGTTTTTTAAGTACACCACGATATGATATGTATATGATAAACCTATAGTAAAAAAATTACACGGGGAAACTCAAAAATAAAAGAATCTTTGGAAAAAAATTAGTAAGACGCCCAATCTGATCAAATATGGCTTGATATAATATTATTTAATATAAAGAGCGTATTTAAAATACTTATGTGTACACGATACTTTTAGTTTTATTTTCGTTTTGTAGTAGAACATACTGGTTTTCTCCGCAACCTGATCTTGATAATGCAACATATAGCTAGCTGTCCGTGTGAGAAACAATCCTGGCGTAAATATATTCCTACGTGCTTTAATGTTGCTCCCTGTTATTTATTAGTGGTTACAGCAAACGAAATTTAAATGGGTAATTGTATTGTTTTGAAATTAAAAAGTAAATCATTAGGAATCATTGGAATGCGGGTAGGGGCGGCATTTCAACATTTCATTTGAGGGGGCGAGATTTTTAAAGATGAAGTACTTCTGTAGGGAATAAAATACATATTGGTTAGCAGAAAGAGATCTTAAAATGGATTTAATATTAAGAAAAATTAGAGTTATTAAAATAATTTAAATTTATGTTGTCCAAATATTTATTTTTTTTAGTAAATCAACAATGCTCTCAATCAAGAACAAGACAACAAAAATTTTTCATCAATATACAGTGTATCGAGCTATTTCCTAGACTGCAAAGATAAAAATCCTTTCTTGTTCTGTTGTGTTAATATTAGAGTTAGAAAACGCATCTCTTTCCGATTCCTTTCTCTTTGAAATAATCTAGAGGAAAAAGTTTCGAGTTTCATCAACTTTTGTTGAAAATTGACGAACTTTTAAAATTTTATTTTGAATGTTATTATTGATTCGTAGTGTACATAAATTGAATTCATCTGTTTTTATCATTTTGCGGAAGATTTTTGGGAGTGCAGCCCCCCTTATTTGCCGCCCCTGAATGCCAGGTATAAGCAACGTTTGACCAACTGCTGGGCCAGCTAAAACTACTATCACATTATTACGAAAACATTTAACTTGGAGTCTGGTTCTGTTACAGCGTCCTCTACACACACAGTTGCCAAAACAATACTTTTAGCGACCGCCATCTTTCGAGACGAGTGGAAACTAATCCTCTCGTGCTTTTCGACCATTATTATTTTTGAACTATAATATTAACTTCTTACATATAGCGTAATGTTGTACAGGCTAAAGCCTTCCTGATTGAATGGACTATTCAACACAAAAAATATTTTTCAATTCGAACCAGTAGTTCCTGGTATTAACGCGTTCAAACAAACTAGCAAACTCTTCAGCTTTATATTAGTAGTATAGCTAAAGAACTCACAAATATTGTCCAGAAAGACGCATCGATAAAATTTGTATAAAATACAGACTCTGCTGCATTTAAAATATTAAGTTCAAAATATTATAACCTATAAAATTTGCGAAAACCTACAAAATTTATGTTGATTAAAGCATTAGTTGCATTAAAATTGATGAATTCTCAAACATTGCCCCAAAAGACGCATCGATAAAATTTGTACAAAATAAAGAATTACAGTGAACTCTCACTTATACACCGCCTCATTTATGCGCCTTTTTCACTTATACGACGATTTTCAATGGACCCAGCATATTCCATAGAAAATATGATAGTATCATTCGTTTATGCGTCGCTCTAAAGATAAATATTTCACTTATGCGCCGAATTTTCCCTAAAATGTAAAAAAAATAATTTATTTTCTTTAAAAAATAAGCATTTTTCTTCGCTTTCCTCTTTAATCTTTCGCCTTTATTGCTCACGGAAAACATTTTTTCCGCATGAACTAGAGTTTGGAGAGAGACAATTACCTATTATGGATCATTTTAAAGGGAGCAGTTTGTAATTAGGTATGCTACAATTTTTGTTTTCTCTTCATCATTGTAGTTACATTATACAGTAATTGCCGAACCGTAGTAATATGTCCCTTTTCAAGAGAAACATTCTAATTCATTCTCTCATTAGAAACTATGTTGCGTTTTAGTCCTTAAAAATAGGTCTGTTCTCTTATACGTCTCTCTCACTTATGCGCCTTTTTCTGTTGGTCCCTTGGGCCGGCGCATAAGTGTGAGTTCACTGTAGTTGTATTTTAAAAAAAATGAATACCTCAATAGTGTCTGGAACGATTAAGCGATAAAATTTGCATAAAATAGAGAATTAGCTGCTTTTAAAATAATGAAATTCTAAATGTTGTCTCACCTAGAAAGATACACCAATGATGGATTTTCAAAAATTGTCTGGATGGATTTAACAATGAAATTTCCATAAGATAAAGAATCAACTGTATTTAAAATAATGAGCTTCCAAATATTGTATGGAACAATTCAATGAAAAAAAAATTATAAAATAAAGAATCGGCTGAATTTAAAATACCGTAACCACAAATAGCGTTGGGAATGATTCGTCGATAAACTTTTACATCGAATACAGAATCAGCTGTAGTTAAAATAATTAATTCACAAATATTGCCTGGAAAGATACATCGATAAAATTTGCATCAAATACAAAATCAGTTGCACTCAAAATAATGAATTGTCAAACATTACCTAGAAGAATACATCCATAAATTTTGCGAAAATGTGCTGCAAACTTGATGTATTTTCTACTTTTTTCAGAAAAAATAAGTTGTTGTTTTTACAGTATAATACTGAAAGCAGACGTTTCAGTTTAAAACTGTAAAAGCGCAGTAATAAATTGTAAAATTAGCCATTTTACAGTTTATTACTAGGAATTTACAGTTTATTACTTTAAAACTTGTAACTTTACAGTTTATTACAATAAAGTTAGCTGTATTATACTGTAAAAACAACAATGTAACACAAATAGTAGGCAACGAATATGCTGATAAATTAGCCCAGGAGTCCAGAAACCTTAATACTAACAACAACAGTGTCTATCTCCAAGATGCAAACACAATAGCTAAATTTAAACTTAGAGATAAATCAATCAAAGTGAAACACCAGCTTTGTGAAATAAATACTAGTCGATCAATAACAAAGACTATAACCAGGCTGAGAACCGGTCATCACAGGGGCATGAAGATTGATGGAGAGGGTAGAAGGGTGTATAGAACTGTTGTAATTGCCCAGATACAAAGCTTACACCTTGTCATATCTTTGAGTGTCCAGCAATAAGTGATAACCTGAGAGAAATTGGCGCATTGTCGTCACTAGTAGACCTTTATGACGATATAACATCCAACAAATCGCAAAAACAGTTATAAGGATCCATGGCGTTATTTAGTTCGGCTAAGTCATAGACAAGACAAAAAAAAAAAAAAAAAGTGTAACACAGGCAGCAGAGGTTCCTGCTTAAAACTGTAAAATGCACAGTAATAAACTAGAACTGGTAATTTTACAGTTTATTACTGTAAGCTAGCAATTTCAGTTTACTACCATAAAATAAGCAGTTTTACAGTTTATTACTGTAAAATTAGCTGCATTATATTGTAAAATAACATTCATTTTTTACAGTAGTGATTTTCCAAAAACATTGTCTGAAAATTTGATAAATCATGCAAAAGATCGGGATGCTAACTTCCTATATTCTTTCTGCACCTCTTTTTGCCTTCACGATTGAGCAGGAAAAGGAACAGAAGCGATGTGCCCACAATACCTGAAGCTTCCTCTCGCATATGGCAGACAGATTCTCACCAACCCAATAAGTTGAACGACCCGGGGCGAAATTACAGAAGACAGATTTGAATCCGTAACAAAAGGGGGTGGCACTAAAGGGTATATTTCCTCCCTCCAAATCACGTGAATACCCTTCCCCCCCCCTCTCTGTGAATTAAAAAAAAATCCATAAAAAAATCCAATGCCCCAGAACGGAAGGGTTATGAACTAAAGTAAAAGGATTGGGGGTAGTTGAGGGGTAACAATACCCTTTTTGGAGCCTAAAAAATATCCTGTAGCTGGCTGCGAATTGAAGTTTTTTGAAGTTTTTGTGAGGCAGGAAGCGACGGAGAGAAGGTTGTGTAAATTTAGTAAAGCCAAGAGGTTTTTTAATTTTTTTATTTTTTATATTTGGGACTTGTGTGAGCGAAAAGGGTTGTGAGATTTTTTTACCTGCCAAGATGCAAGTTCGATGCCCGGGGGTCGGTTTTTTTTCGCAACACTCTTGATTTTTTTGTATGCAAAACGGAGGTAGAAGCAGATGGAGTAGGGTATAACGGCCAAAACCCCACTTTTAATCATTTTGAGTAGGACTCTATACAGGGTGTCCACTCCAATCGTGGACCAATAGCTAATTTCTAAACCGTTAGAGATAAGCATATAGTTTATTTAGGAAAAAATCTCCAAATTACGAAAGGAATTTTGGGTCTATTCAATGTTTTTCAAAAAATCAAATTTTGAAAGAGTTACGAAATTTAAATTTTTATACAGCCCCCCAGTCCTATCAATCATATTTAGTAAAACATTCTTGACACTGTAACGTTTAAAACTAAAAAAAAATCACTCTTCTACCACAAAAATTGACCGAGTTATGACGTTTTGAAAAATCAAGATTTTGAAGGATTTCGCATACGGTCCCTTAAGCGATGGCTCGATGACGTCATGAAATAATGCAAAATCTTGATTTTTCAAAACGTCATAACTCGGTCAATTTTTGTAGTAGAAGAGTGATTTTTTTTTAGTTTTAAACGTTACAGTGTCAAGAATGTTTTACTAAATATGATTGATAGGACTGGGGGGCTGTATAAAAATTTAAATTTCGTAACTCTTTCAAAATTTGATTTTTTGAAAAACATTGAATAGACCGAAAATTCCTTTCGTAATTTGGAGATTTTTTCCTAAATAAACTATATGCTTATCTCTAACGGTTTAGAAATTAGCTATTGGTCCACGATTGGAGTGGACACCCTGTATATCGATTTGAGTATCGTATATTTGAAGAAATTGCGTTAAACGGCAGAAAATGATTTAAGTTTTATATTTGATCGGAATTTTAGATTGTTTAACATTAAAATTAAATTAATTAAAAGCAAAAATAAAACAAACTCGTGAATCGTCCACTGCTGTTTCATTTATTTTGTGTATGATTTTACTTAGGGCCGTACTTAAGGGGTGAATTTAGGGTTCAACCCCCACCCCCCGAAAATTTTCAAAACTATTACAAAAATGTTTTTTATAGTTTCTCTCTGAAAAAATTATTATCGCTTTTTTTGTTTTAAGTTTCTTATTTACTTTGAAACTGCATTTGAAAAATTAAATTATCATTATTGAATAATTGTACAAATTAAGTGTTTTTCTGCAGCATTCATGTTTATTGCAGTTATTGCAAACGTATCTTAACAGTACACATTTCTCTTCAAATTTTTATAATACCACAAAAAAAAAAAAAAAAAACCTCCAAAATTCTTCAAATTTTTAAATACCATATTCTACGTTTACCACATCTTATAAATGACCCACCCCCCCCCAACCCCGCGAGATAGAAATTTTAAAAGTAATCCTTCGAATACGCGTAATGAGTAAACTCAATTTCTTCATTGAAAAGAAGAGTCATTTTTTTACATTTTTCATGTTAATCCCCTTTTAACATCTATTGTAACAAAAATCAACAGAATATAGAGCATGAAATCAAATTTTGTTGAATTTTATATATTGCTCGAGAAATAGGTTTGGTTCAACCCTCCCCGAAACTAAAGTCTGGTTACGGCCCTGATTTTACTCTATATTAGAAATTTTGTTTGTGACATTGAGAATTACATTAGAACTAAAAATTAATGCCTAAGAGCTGATTAAAGTTTCACATTTAATCGGAATTACATCTTGTTTGAATTTAAAAATAAATAAATAAATAACAATCTAAAACTAAGAAAACATAAATCAGTACCTCCAGTTTCATACATTTTGGGTGCAATTTTATTTTATTTCTGTCATTTTGTTAGTGATATTAAGAGCTAAATGAGAATTAAATGATATTTAATTGATTGAAGTTTCACACTTGACTAGAATTCTATCTTATTTACAATTTTAAAAATAAAGTAAAAAGCTGAAATAAATACGTAAATAAAAATAAATACTTAAATATCAATAAATGTCTTGCGCTATGTGATCGAAGTTTTGAAACTACTTTGCTTATTTTGTGTTTGGTAGTCTTAAAAACTATAATTCAATATATGAAGAGTTTTAATATTTGGATTGGGTTTCTACCCTTTTTAAAAACTTTGAATTTAAGAAATTAAAATAAAAGCTAAAATGAAATAACTATGTAAACTAAACAGTCAAACTCATGTTTAATATTTTGAATATGATTCATTATTAATCTGTACCTCAGAACCAGACTAACGTAAGTCCATTTTCGTCATTTTTCAGTAGAGGGGAAAAACGATGAATTCGACAATCGTTTTTCCCCTCTACCGAAAAATGACGAAAATGGACTTACGTTAGTCTGGTTCTGAGGTACAGTTATTTCAGTCATGTTGTTTGTGCTATACTAAGAACTAAATCAGACCAAAAATGAATACGTATAAGGGTTGATTAAAATTTCACATTTGATTGAATTCTCTTGTTAAGAAACTCATGTTTAGAAACTTGTTTAGAAACTCATGTTTAATATATTTTTAATTATGATTCATTATTATTTCAGTCATGTTGTTTGTGCTATACTAAGAACTAAATCTGACCAAAAATGAATACGTAAGTGTTGATTAAAATTTCACATTTGATTGAATTCTCTTGTTTAGAATTAAAGAAATTAAAACAAAAAGTGTTTAACGCGTTTGATGCAACTCTATTTGTGGTGTTGAGAATGAAATTGGGCTTACGATAAATGAAAAAAGGTTGATTGAAATATTAAACTTTTGATTAGAAATTCTAAAATATAAGACATTAAAAAAAATCATATTTGACACATTTTGGTATGATTTTCCATTACTTTAGTTTTTCAGTCATTTTGTTTGAGATGCTGAGGGTTTAATATGACCAAAAATGTGTGCGTAAGAGTGTTGATTGAAATTTCATATTTGATTCAAGTTCTATTTCGTTTAGAATTTACGGAATTGAGATAATAAAAACTGAAATAAAATAAATGCTTTAAACGTCAACTCTCATTTTATTCATTTCGGGTATGATTTATCTTATTCCAGCGACTTGTTTGTGTATTGAGAATGAAAAAAATCAAAAGTGAATGCGTAAAGGTTGATTGAAGCTTTAGACTAGGAATGCGCCGATAAGCAAATTGGCTGATTACCGATTAATTGGCTATTGCTAATCCGCCGATTAATGATAAAGATGATTTTTTTTTTACAACCAATTTCGCCAACACTTTTTTTTTCTTTATTTTACGATTCCGATTTTAGAAACAGTAATTTATTTGAGAGGATTTATTTTTCCATTTCCCTAATTTCCCCATCAAAATTTTATCCAATTTCTTCGAACCAATTTTCATATTATTGTCAATAAAATTACATGAACACATTGTTAATTGTGCTAACTAGACATGAGAATTTATAAACAAAAAGTTGGGGGGATTCAGTGGTGAGCACTCAAATGTAGGAGTGCTTTTAACTAATTTTTTTAAACATTAGTAGCCATTTAATTCAAGACTTTTATTCTTTGTGAAAATTAGAGGCTATCTAAAAATACTATGCTAGAAAGAAAAGTATCGAAAAAATACAGTTATTCAAATTATGAAAATTAATACATTGAAAACTTTACATCATCTGTGAAGGCTATTATTTCTCTTAATAAAACCATTCATAACCAGTTTCTAGGCGAAGGTATAATTTAAAAAATAATTTTCAATAAATATTTTTTTCACCGATTATTCGGCAAAATTGTGCAGATTCTTAATAATCGGCAAAGTGCCCGATTATGACAGATTAATCGGTACAGCCGATTAATCGGCGAATCCCTACTTTAGACGTTAGATTGGAATTCTAGCTTGAAACACTTGAACTTATGCAATTAGAATAAAGAGCTTAAAAAAAAGCAAGCAGTTAACTCAAGTTCATATATTTCAAGAATAATTTCAGCTTATTTCGTTTATTTATTTATTTGTGTGTTTGATATCGAGAATAAAATCTGATGGATGAATTCGTGAGCGTTGATTTTAGATTCTTGATTTGGATTCTCTTTTCTTAGAATATTTCGTACGTTAAAAAAAGAGAGAAACAAAACTAAAATAGGTCTACAAAATTTTACCTCACATTTTATACGTTTTAAGGAATGATTTTACCTTATTCCTTTTTTTAATATTGAGAATTAAATCTGTCCAAAAATGAATACATAAATATTGATTGAAGTTTCAAACATTTGAATATGATACAAACTTGTTTGGAACATTTAGTGTAAAGGAAAATAAAATAATAAACTGAAAAATCGTCAACTCAAAATTTATACGTTTAATGTATGATTTTACCACACCTTAAATATTTTACATTTGTTGAGTATCACAAATATTGACCCCACATCATTATATTACGAGAAGTAAATCTAGAGAATATAAGTATTGATAGAATGTTTAGCTATTTCATTAAAGTTTCGTTTTAGACCATTCCATCACGATTAGATTGGACAATTATATCAACAACAATTTAGGCACACACAACAATTTATCAACACAATTTAAACTATTATATCGCGAGAAGTAAATCTAGAGAACAAAAGAATTGATAGAATGTTTAACTATTTCATTACCGTTTCGTTTTAGACCATTCCGTATTTAGAATATATAACAACAAAACTGAGCTTAGGTACATTTTAAAGGAACAACTTAAGTTCTACATAAGACTTTATATTCATTCGAGTAAATAATCCTATCAATATTGCATTGAAAATTTTAAAATGTAAAAACAATAATTAAAGAGTTGACAATTGTTTTAGTTTTTAAAAGTTACGGAACTTATTAGATTATGATCTGTATATTTATAACACCACAACTCTCTCTAAACCTTAAACAGAAAAGGGAGATCTATCTTTATACATCGGATTGGGAAAAAAATCCAAACAAGCTTTTACCAGTGAATTTTCAAACAAAAAAACGAACTTTGAATTTCAATAAGTTCAAGATTTCTTATGTATTTTACATTACATATTTGCAATTTTTCTCTGCGGCTGTCCCTTGAATAAGAGGTAAATACATGGAGGTCTCTATTCAAAGGGACCGGGACCAGAAAAAGTGTTCCTTACTCATCAGAGGTGTCCCTTGAAGGAGGTAAAACTATATTTATGAAGTGAATATGATTAAAAAATGTCCATCTATTTCAAGGCTAATAATCCGTTAAAAGTTAACGATTATAAAAATTTCCAAAAAGCTTAAATGTTCATTTATTGAACAATGCAACCTAATAGATTTTTTAAAACAATTATTCCTTTTTTAATACGCTTTTATTAGTTTCACTTGCGGGTAGGGATGCACCGATAAGCAAATTGGCCGATTACCGATTATCGATTAATCGGCTGTTGACAATCGGCCGATTAATCGGCTGGGCCGATTAAGTATAATTTTTATTGTTTCCTACTACCAATTTTACCATCACTGATTTTTCTCTCTTATACAATTCCAAGTTTAGAAATAGGAAGTATTTATTTCTGAAAAAAGATTTTTTTTCCACTTTTCTAGTTTTCACAAAATATTTATCAAATTTTTAGAACCAATTTTCATATTGTTGTCCATAATAATATTAACACATTGTTAGTTATGTTAATTGGACACAAAAATTCAAAAAAAGGGGGAGGGGGAGTCTGTGGTGAGCACTTCAATTTTGGAGTACTTTCAATCCATATTTTCTAATAATTAGTAACAATTTAATTCAATACTTATATTCCTTGAAAATTAGAGGTTATCTAAAAGCACTGCGCTAAGGAGAAAACTATCGCCACGTGAAAAATGTGTAGTAACATTGTCTATGTGTTTGTATATCTATTCAAAGTAAAAGACTTAATTAAAAAAAAAACTTTATATCAACTGTGAGGATTATTATTACTGTTAATAAAATTATTCATCATAGTTTCTTAGTGAAGGTATACTTTAAAGAATGATATTTGAAAAATATATTTTTTCCGATTAATCGGCCCGATTTTCCCGATTATTAATAATCGGTAAAATGGCCGATTATGGCCGATTAATCGGTACTGCCGATTAATCGGTGCATCCCTACTTGCGGGTTTGTCTGTATGTAACTCGGAATAAAAGATAAAATTCACGTTCTTTACAAATATAAAAGTAATATATTTAATGCTATTATTAATACTAAAGGCGAAACTGTATTACATGTTGATGTATTATAAGTTTTTCAGTTGTTTGTGAATATGCAACTCAGAATAAAAGATCAAATTCACGTTCTCTACAAGCATAAAAGTAATACATTCAATACTATAGTTAATACTAAAGACTAAACTTCATTGCATGTTGATAAATTATAAGTGCATGTAAGCTTAGCGGATATTCAAAAGTTTTATAAATCAGAGGGAAATCGGTTAAAGTATCATGAAGTATAGTTTAACTTTTAGTATCAGTGATAATATTAAGTATATTACTTTTATATTTGTGAAGAAAAAACTCTCTAAAAGCGTATTTTTTAGTTTTTTAAAAATAAAACTGAATTATTTAAAGCAGTGAGTAACCGCCCCCTAAGCAAGGGTTAAGGCAGGAACATGCAATACACCGCCAACTTTCGATCCATGGACTGCTGTTTGGGGCTTATTATGCCCTCATCAGCATGGAATACGAAAGTAAACGAGTTGGAGGCAGAAATGGTATTCTAATTTCACATTAGCTACCAGTTTTTTTCGGCTCTCTTTGCTCTTTTGGGTTTTTTGCCTCGAACTCGTATACTTTCGTATTCCATGCTGATGAGGGCATAATAAGCCCAAAACTGCAGTCCAGTGGCGTATCCAGGGGGGGGGGTGCCAAGGGACCAATGCACCCCCCAAGATTTTGTAAGACTATAAAAAATGGTGGCACCGAATTTTGAAAAAGCATGTAACCTTCATGTAAATATGCTTGAGGTTTTTTCAATGAAAAATACTTTATGGACACTGAAATATTGTCAGATTATTTTCTGTTTTCGACAATAAGAAGCAAAACTAATTGTTATTCTGTAATTGCGGAAATGTAGGAGGAAAATGAGCGATGTACCCGCGCCTTGTTGTTCTTGCATGATATTCATTTTCGTGAAAAAAAAAAAAAAAAAAAAAAAAAAAAAACAACAACAACAATCTTTGAGCAACGTTCAATAGTAAAAATTAAATCGAAATACTGCGTTTTTAAAGTTTCACCATATTTCTTGATTTTTTTTCCTTTCTCATCACAGTGTCGATGTTCACCCCCAAAATCAATTCCTGGATACGCCACTGCTGCAGTCCATGGATCGAAATGAACGATTTGGTGGTGTATTGCATGTAACTGAATTATTATTATTTTGACTAAACTTTAAAATTTCCATTTTACGTAACGTTTACTTAAACCGGAAGCAACGTCTGATACCACTCGGTATAACCAGCTGAATATCCGGCCCATTCTTCGGGGCCACATCTTGCCCCTGACCCCGCGCAGAGATGTCATCGACACCTAACCCCTGCGCACCCCTTTCGGGACGCACAAAAAACCACCCCTTTGGTCCCCACAGCAACAGAAAAGCAGCGCGCGCACCAAAAAACGAGACGCGAAAAAAACAGCGGATCAAAAGATTTTCGCGTCCTCGTCGGCCAATGGGGAGCGAGAGAGCAGCGTGACGTCATCTGGACGGGCCAAAAAAAAGATGAGGATGATGAAGGATGCGGTGGAAGAAGATATTTTTTTGAGGCGACCTTCGGATGCTGATGAGAACGGGACCCAAAGCGGAAAAGGTAAGGGTTTTTGACCTCTTGGATTTGAAGAAACTGGGGGGTTTGGGAAGAAAAGATGTGTGTTAGTGGTACGAAGGGCTGAGAAAAGGGAAAAAAGGGAATTTTGTATCCCATATCGAACGAGGAAGAGGGGTGTTCTTGCGTTCAAAAGGGGTTGACAGGAAAGGGTTGGAAGCTTTCACTTTCCCAGAGAGGTTGTTACAATGTCTTACAGACACCGTGACCTAGAGAAATAGTGAGAAAATTATTTTACAGTGTGCTTGGTGCTTGCCATTCAAACTGAAAAGTGGTCTAGTTTAGTTTGTGCCACAATTTTTGGATTTTGACCCATTAATACCTGACTTTTTTTTCCCAAAGATATTTTGTATATTGGTTACAAACACACTGTTTAATGGACAGGAAAAATAATTAAAAAAAAATATCATGTAAAAAATACATTTTTTATTAAGGAAAGAAAAATCGTCCCTTAAAAGTTACGATAAACCCCAGAGGGCACTTACTTTTTTTTACTAAAATTGTTTTCTGCCTACGATATAATATTTAAAAAGACATTTTATAAGAAGAAATAAAATTAGCAATTGACATGAACTGGGAAGCTGGGAATAACTTTGAAAACTTAGCTTTTTTTCTTGAGATGGTGAACGATGTCATTTTTGATAAAGATCACATTAAAACTGTTACAGAACACACTTTACAATGGTTATGTGCTGTAATCTGTTAATAACGAATCGAAACAATACCAAAGTACTCATTGAACATTTTTATTTGGTTGATAAGTTCATTTTGAGGAAATTTAGACCCTTTTTTGGACCGTTTCTAAAAAGGTACGCTACGCATTAATGGGTTAAGAAAAATATGTGGCGGCAAAGTTAAAATGTCAGTTCAGCTTGAGGGACACATCTTAAATCAAAATCCAGTGCTTTAAATGTGCCCAAACTTCTGTATCTATTAATTATTGTTTCAGTTATGACGATATCACGCTATCAAAAGCTAAACAGAATGAATTCACTTCAAAAATAAAATTTAATAATTTGCTCACCGATATTTACGGGTTGTAATAAATGAAATAATTAGGTAAAATTAACACAAAAAATTGACACATTAGTCAGGGGATTCTGTCACAAGCAAAAAGTATCATTTTACTTTTTAAAGAACAATTAATGGACTTTTGAAAATGTGTAAAGAATGTATTTTGATTTATTAATTATTTTTTCATACAAAAAAACAAGAATGGTTTAGACAATTGTAATATATACAGTCCCAGACAAAAATATAGGGCCAGGAAGAAAACATAAGAAATATCGAAGTTAAGCTGTGCGAGTGGTTTTAAAAAGAAAGCATAGTAAAACTAGCATCATATATAATATAATTTATGAAAAAGAAATTATAACAAATAATTATTATTACCTAAACTACATGTTTTTCAGTTGAACACAAAAAAGGAACTTGGACAAAATTATAGGGCCACATTAGCCTAATCACACAAATGAAATTAATAATTAGTGAAATTGCCTTTTTTCTCTATAACCTTAACCAGTCTCTCAGTCATAGACTCCGACAACGTTTTTAAAACGTTTTTTGGAATTTTTTCCCAAGATAATTGAATTGCTTTCTTTAGTTCTTCCTTATTGCTGTAACACTTCCCATTTTTGTAAATATCTCCTACTAAAATACCCCATAAGTTCTCAATAGGATTGAGATCAGGACTTCTAGCAGTCCAGTCCAAAACACGCACTTGATTAGCAAGGAACCACGCCTTTGTGCACAGGGGCCTTGTGCACAGGGGCGTTATCTTGTTGAAATGTATGGTCTCCGTTGGTGATGAGGGGTGCCTCAGGTAACAGATTAAGTGCCCGAACATCTTGATAATCCTGTGATGTCGTATTTGATTTAATAAATGCTATTGAAGTGACTCCGCCAGCAGCAAAGCCTGCCCAAACCATAACAACGCCTCCTCCGAACTGACGCTTTGAATAGAACCTCTTTTCTCGACGTAAATCCTGCCAATAGTATTGCAATACGTCTGGCCCATCCAATTGGAAATTATTTTCGTCTGAAAACACCACATTTTGCCATTTGTCTCCAAATGCAACGTATTTTTTTTTGCAAATTCCAGACAACACATTTTATGCTTTACCGTCAATGGAGGTTTCCCTTTTATTTTCGAGTACCGAAAGTTCGGATAAGCTGCTATAAGTCGCTGTACTGTTCTTCTTGAATATGGAAGTTGTAAATCTTCAACAATAGCCGCCGGAGACAGAGGTTTATTGGAAACGCTATAAAAATGCGTCTTTTTTGTCTATCAGTGAAAGAACTTGGTCTTCCGGGAGATCGTCTTTGGAAATAATTTTCAGGATTCTTCAAAAAAATTATTAATGACAGACGTAGACTTTTTTATTTTATCAGCAATAGCGCGAGAACTTAGACCACATTTCTGATATGCAAGAATCTGCCCATTCTCTTTTTCGGTTAATGGCTTACCTCTACCCATGTCTAACAACGTTCTCACTGACGAAGCCACGTGCTGGAATGCTTGCTTTATCTTCTGGCTATTCACTACAGCATCGGTCATATGCAAATTTTGCCCCCAGAGCGAAATTTGCATAGTGGCCCTATAATTTCGTCCAACTTGCGTCTTGCTTCAAAACAGAAGTTAGCAACAAATCTACCACATTATTAAATTTTATTATTTATTTTGTGGCTGTCGATTGTTATTACAATATTACATATAATAAATACATTAAACAACTTTTTTTAGCAATCTTAACTCTTTTGGGTAGGATATTGTAGCTGGCCCTATATTTTTGTCTGGGACTAACTATTGTCGCTGTTTCCAATATGATTAACTTATGAATAAATAGCCGAATTTAACCAGTGAAAAGTTTTGTCCTTTTGTTATTCTAGTTCAGTTATCGAAATAAACGTAAATTATTTGACATACATAATGTTACAGAAATTAAGGAATGTGCTATAATAAGTACTTAAGGTTATACAGAAATAATTCTCATCACTGTAATAGTTTGTATTACAATTTTCCTCGAACTGGGTGAATACCATCTCCCAAAGATGTTTTTTCGTTACCAAATTTTGAACCAGAAAACTAAAAACTGATAACACATAAAAATGTTTTGATGGCATAAAATATTTCAAGTACTGCGGATATTATGCTTTCCATTTTTAATGGTATAACAACATTGTCAGAAATACAATGTCAGTTTGAACTCATAAGCCGTCATTCCGTTATAGTTGGAACTAACCAGTTTTTTTTGTTACCTAATTTTGAACCAGAAAACTAAAAACTGCTAACACATAAAAATGTTTCGATGGCATAAATATTTCAATTACTGCGGATATTAGATGCATGCTTTCCATTTTTAATGGCATAACAACATTGTTAGAAATAGAATGTAAGAGTTTGAACTCATAAGCCGTCGTTCCGTTATTGTTGGAATTAACCAGTTTTTTTGTTGCCTAATTTTGAACCAGAAAACTAAAAACGGATAATACATAAAAATGTTTTGATGGTACAAAATATTTCAGGTACTGCGGATAATAGATGCATGCTTTCCATTTTTAATGGCATAACAACGTTGTTGGAAATACAATGTCAGTTTGAACTCATAAGCCGTCATTCCGTTATTGTTGGAATTAACCAGTTTTTTTGTTTCCTAATTTTGAACCATAAAACTAAAAATGGATAACAAACTAACAAGTTTTAATTTTATAGTTTTAGACAGAGTATCAAGCGAAGAAACATGCTTATTGTTATAATTGTTATTATTATTTATTTTTATTTTTATATAGAACACAAATTATCGTAAACTCTCGATTATACG
The DNA here is from genome assembly GCA_038373865.1 of Uloborus plumipes. Classification (NCBI taxonomy): domain Eukaryota; kingdom Metazoa; phylum Arthropoda; class Arachnida; order Araneae; family Uloboridae; genus Uloborus; species Uloborus plumipes. The sequence goes on from JAXGGA010006285.1 coordinate 58,651, forward strand.
CGACGATCTCGTGAAAGAAGCAAACACAATCAACTGATTTTTTAGAAAAAGCACGAATTTAAATTTTGTTTTTCTTAACATTTCTTACCCAAGAAAATAAATTATTTTACTTGGGCGTTATCGTAAGTACCACTTCTGTATAGATTTTACATGCTTGAGAACCTCAAATACAAATAGCTTTTTGTGCTGTACCTATCGTTACTGTTTGTACATATCACGGTGGTATACAATTATTTTTAAGCAAAAGAACTTTTTTGTCTTCTGTACCACATATTTTATGCTTTTTTCGGATTATCCGCTATTTTCGTAATCCGCGATACCTGTGCCACCCAATTCCTCTGATAATCGGTAGTGTACTGTACATACTGTCGACCCGACTTGAACGAATATTGTTGGGTGCGACCAAGGGCGGATACAAAAATGTTCCAAGGGAACATTGATTTTTTTTTCTTACTTGCCCATTTTTTTCGTCATGCTTTATTGTTAACACATGTTGATTACAAATATTTGGGTCTTCCATTTCGAAAAATTTTCAGATCAGAGCCCCCAAATCCGCACCCTTTCCCTTAATATCATCAAAGATCAACTAAAATTGCCCTTTTTGAACTTCGAAATCCAAAAACGGCTGGAGAATAGTCCCTCAAGGGAGGGGCGATTCCCCCCCCCCCCACTTGTATCCGCCGTTGGGTGTGACACATTTTACTAGTTAAAATGGAGCATTTGGTTATGCGATGATATGTTCTTTACTTTAAAAATTTGATAACACTTGTGTTAAAAAGAAATAATAAATCAGTAGCTACTTAAAAGATGTAATTAATATTAGTGGCAAAAACGTTTTGAAATCAGCTAAATAAAACAAAATAGTATAATGAAATAGTAATAAAAATATATCATGAGTTATAAGCAGGTAAAGAATTTTTTTTTAAATTATGTGACTTGCATTTTCTTGATGTATAAAATTTACATTCATTTTTAAAAAATTCATCCTAACATTGAATTTCTTGCTCAACGTGTTTTCTTTCGGGGGGGGGGGGGGGATACTTATGCGTCTCTTTTGCCGAGCAATAAAGCACATTGTAATCCCCACCTCAATTTTCAGATAGCTTCTGTGCAAATGCTGACAACTTAAAGATGGGGAAGATCCACTGCATTGTTGCAGATGGCGTTGTTGATGGCTGTAGTTTGAATGCAGTTCTTATTTAATTTATTTCTGATTTATTCAAAATTTTTCTCAACATAAATATGGGCAAAAACTGACCATGATAATCCAACGAGTGGGAGAATTATTCAGAGAAATCATTCGGGGAAAAATTAGAGTTCTGGATTATTTTATTCTTTTAATAACTTAGTTTATCCGTTACCATGTTAAGCGGGGCTGAAAGTATGTACTATACGGTATTTCAGTTATATCAGTTTAAACTCGTGAATTGTACATTCATTACAAACAGAAAAAAGGATAGTTTATTACCAAAATAATTAATGTGTATTTTTGATAAAATATATCTTCAAAATACTTTGTATAAGATTTTTAGCTAACTATAAAATATAGCATACTAATAGTTTATGTTCCATAATATTTATTTCTTTATGATGTTATGTCGATTTGTTGAAAGCAGTTTCTGTTTTTCAGTGTAAATGATTTTATAGGCATGACTTTTTTATCTTTAAAAGGCTCAATTACGCACATGGGACTTTTTTTTCTGATGTTAATAAATGGGTTTGTGTAACCTAATTGATTTCTTTATTTTGTTCTCTTACTGGCAGCGAAATTTACACTCATCAGTACACGTTTTTCTACTTACTCAGAGTGAAATATGATCCGTAGCTCATCAGCGAATATTGTTTGTAACGCTGTCTACGGGTGCCCTTTTTATTTTCTTTAACACCATATAGAACACACCGTACATCAAAGTACTGAAAATTTCACCTCATTCCAGAAATAACTTGCATTGCTACATTTGCCTTTAAAACAGAAAAAAAAAATCCATAGTAACTGGATCTCTAACTTAGAGATTGTAAGTTGGAGAAAACAACATTACAGAGCATAAATATCCTGTCTTTGAAACTCGAGAAAAGTTTGAAAAAACCAGAGAAAAAGCCTATGGTAAATGGATCTCTAACTTAGAGATTGTAAGTCGGAGAAAACAAAATTTCAGAGCATATATGGTGTCTTTAAAACTCGGGAAAAATTTGAAAAAACCAGAGATAAAAATCCATAGAATCTGGACCTCTAACTTAGAGATTGTAAGTAGGAGAAAACAACATTGCAGAGTATATATATCCTGTCTTTAAAACTCGGGATAAGTTTGAAAAAACCAGAGATAAAAAAATCCATAGTAACTGGATCTCTAACGTAGTGATTGTAAGTTGGAGAAAACAACATTACAGAGCATAAATATTCTGTCTTTAAAACTCGGGAAAAGTTTGAAAAAACAAGAGATAAAAAATCCATAGAAACTAGATCTCTAACTAAGAGATTGTAAGTTAGAGAAAACAACATTACAGAGCACATAGTATATCCTGTCTTTAAAACTCGGGAAAAGTTTGGAAAAATCAGAGATAAAAAATCCATAGAAACTGGATCTCTAACTTAGAGATTGTAAGTTAGGGAAAACAACATTACAGAGCATATATGCTGTCCTTAAAAATCGGGAAAAGTTTGAAAAATCTTGAGGAAATAGAGTGTTTCTATGCAAATTGTGCAACATTAACATTTGCGTGCACAGCATATAATTTCCCTAAACAATCATTAAACGTTTAATCACAACTGAAATAGGCGTTCGAAACATTGGTAAAACATTTATTTTATCAAACAATGCATCAAGTTCGGTTTCAATGGGACAGAGAACTTTTGAATTAAAGCATATTAATGATGGAGCATATTGTAAATAAATAAATAAACTAAGGTCAAAACAAAGGAGCAAAACAAAAAATTCAATACAAAACTACAGAGCAATACAAGAATGTATAAACAAAATCACGACACACGGTTGCTACACATATAAAATAAGCAACAAATTCATAGAAAAAACAATATTAATTAAATAAAATAAATCATAATAAACAAAATAAGGTTTTAATTACCATTTTTGTGCTATCTTGAGAAATTTTAAAAATTGTTTAGCTTATATAATTTTTTATCCGTCGAGAATTTGATTTTTTTTCAGAACGATGCAAACCGTGGAAAAACTTCGGCCATCAACCCCACTCCAGAGCCACGACCTCCCCCAAATCCCTCCCCATTCAAAATTCTAGAACACAAAGAACACAGCTATCCAACTCTTTGTGATCTAAAAACATCGAATATCCCGCCACCCCCTCGCGTCGTTCGATCTGTGACCCTTTCGACCCAGCCGAATGGAGTTCATATACGACAGTGTCAGTGACTTCGACGATAGAAAAAATAAAGCAGTTTTAAGAGAAAAGAAAACTGTTGCCTTCTCCACATCAAGTTTCATTTATTTTTAAAAAATGTTGCCTTCTCTGAGGCATATTTTTTTTTCTCTTTTAAACTTGACTTTTGAAAATTAGGGTAATTTTTTTGAAAAAATTTTGATTTCTCCAAATAAAAGATTTCTTTGTTTCTTGCAAAACTTGCCTTCATCAAACCAACGTAAATTTATTTTAAAGCAGCAGCCTTCCCAAAATTAAGGCACATTTATTATTGTTTTTTTTTTTTTTTTAATGTTTCAAAAAAGTATTTATTTTTTATTTATTTTTTTAAGTTGCCTTCTGCAAATTAATGTAAAACTATTCATTGAAAACGATGCTTTCTCTAAATAAACGTTGCCTTTAGAAATTGTTTTAATGTTGCCTTTCCCAAATAAAAGTTTTTGTTTTAAAACCTGTCATCAGCAAATCAAGTTTTTTTTTTTTCAATATTGCTTTCTCAAAGTATAGTTTTTTTTTCAATATTGATTTTTCAAAATATAGTTGTATTTTTTATGTTGCTTTCACCAGTGAAGGGCATTTTTTTCTGCCAAGCGTTGCTTTCTCCAAATAATATTTTTATTTTTTATTTTTTTAAAGTTGCCCTTTTGCAAATTAAAGTAAAATTATTCTTTTCAAATGCTGCTTTCCCTTAAATAAAGGCAATATTTTCTTTTTAAACGTAGCCTTCTCCAAATCAACATAAATTTATTTTCAAACTATGTTACCTTCTCAAAATTAAGGCCAATTTAATGTTAATTTTTTTAACGGTTGGATTCTCAAAATGAAAGCAAAATTTTTAAACTTGTCTTCTGAAAATTATGGTTTTCTTTTATTTTCTTCCTTTTTTTTTTGCTTAGAGAAAACAATATTTTACCTTTCTTTTCCCCCAAATGTTGCTTTCTCGTAAATTTGCACACATAAATAGCAGCAGTTGAGTCCTGATCACTGAATAACTAGCGTAATGCGCCAATTTGATACTGAAAGCAAATTTGGTTTAATTGTTACCAATGATCATCAAGTTGCACTAATCGATTTCTCTAAGAATAATTTTTCATTATCATCAAAAATGGTACGTTTGTTTCGCTTGAATTCAGTGCCCAAGAAAAAATCGGTGACGTCATTAAAAATGGCGTTGACTTCGTTCGCAATAAAAAAATTTGAATGGTGATTGGTGACAGAATAAATAAGCGGTATTTAGAAAAGAAACCAGATTAGTTTATAAGACATGAAACAGCCCTATTTAAGTAACATTATTCACAACAATTTGTAAATACTATTTTCATTTTCGTTTACATTACAGTGAATATTAATTTCAATTAAATTAATATTAATTTTAATTAAAATATTCACTGTGAACTAAAAGATTCGCTTCAAAGCGATGTTTTTTCCCTTTTTATTTAATTCAAGGAAGTTAACATCCCAAATGAATTTAATGTTCTTTACACATTTTAATTAATTAAAACAAATAGTTGTTTCTTAAACTTTGGTGGGAATAGATTTTATTAATTATAAACTACACTCTTGTTTGAGTACGAATTTTAAGTTGCAAAAATTGGCAAAGTTGACAAAAATCATAAAAACGAAAAATATTACAGTTGATTTAAAATAAAAATTATTTGACTGTTAATTTTTAATATCTGACATGAAATTCTCCCAGAACTAAACGAGACTATTTTCGTGTAAGGATTTTCTTGCATCAGTCCCACCTCTCCTTCAATCGAAAAAGTTGTAAATCACAAATTACAAAGTCCGTCTAAAATGTGTGATTTATTTGTTTCTTTTTTCAATAAACCAGGTACATCATTAATTTAAAACAAATTTTAAGTGTGTGGGGGGTGGTACTTTTATTTCACACAAAAGCTCCCGAAACCCTCTTTTAACAGAGAAATAATTTTAATCAGTAGATTTTTTTTTTTTTTTTTCAGAAAGATTCTCCTGGATAGTGACAGCCAGAAAACGAAACTCCGTCGCATTTTTAAACGAGAGGAAAAAATGACTTTCAAATACTTTTTCATTATAAAACCTTCTATTAAGTATTTTTTTAAACCATAAAAAACAAAACTTGCAAGTATACTAACATAAAGTGCTGCGTTAAAATAATTTAATTAAATCGGCGCATTTTTTTTGAAAGTAAATAGCAAAAGCTATTTTCCAAACAGAGCAACGTCCATTAATAAAAAATAATTAAAATGTTAATTCACTTACTCTTCAAACTTAATTATAAAATGACACTTTAATATGGAAAGTATACACCATCAAGTAATTACTGTAACCGTATCTAAGCAAAATTCTCACTGTAAACAAAATATCAGCTAAACTCCACACAGCTTATCTTAAAAGCAGCAAAAAACTACAGAAACGTCGATCAAAAAATAATCCACGAATTCTTTTTTTTCTTGCTATTCGGCTTTTAAAAAACTCCCGATCACAACTTCTACGAGACAACAGCATTTTCAAAAATTGATTTTACAATTATTCTTTCGCTGGAAAAAGGAATTCTCTCCCCCCCCCCCCCTTTAACCACACATACTTAATTCTCCGATTTCAACCGCCATTTTTTCACACTTTTGTTTGCGTCGAAATCTACAATCGATGATGCCAGTTTCGGATAAAAAACTTCGATGCCTTTTTTTCTTTTTGCTTCTGTTCGATAGTATTGGATATGAACTTAATTACGGTTGCGATTATGGAGCAGAAGGCAAAGTGAATGAGGTTAGTTTTTTTTTTTTTTTTCATATGTGACAGTTCATATTCGACGAAAAGTTAAATGATATTATGGCAGCATTCGTATGGCTTTAAATATCTAAGAAATTGGGCAATAATTACGTAAATCATTTCAGGGAAAGAAATTAGTGGTTCATTAAACCACATTTGCAGAAATAAAATCGCAAATAAATTTGCAGAAATAAAACCGCAGAAATAAAATCGCAGAAATAAAATCGAACAACTCCCAATTTATATAAACAAAATTAATAAATAAACAGTTTATGTAATTTCAAATTATTGTGACCACAATTGTAAAAGTTAATTAATTGAACAGGTTTAATGCCCGAAATTGTTTTCACATACAAATAAACTATAGGAGGCGCTACAGTCTCTTGCAAATGGCGCCTGAAAGAGGTAAAGAAACAACTCTCGTAACTTTCAACCTGATTTTTGGCCCTTCCACGGAAAACGTTAATTTTATCCAACACGTGACGCTTCATATATTTCAATTAAAATAATTCAAATGGTTAATGAACAAAATTGTGCTGCTTAAAAAATCACGCACGTATGTGAGATTTCGTATGAAAAAAGTTTCGACATTACTTATTACTTCTTAACTCATTAATGCCTGACATTTTTTTTCCCAAAGATATTTTGCATACTGGTTACAAACGGTGTTTAATGAACAGGAAAAAAAATATAAAAAATATTATGTAAAAAAAAATTGTTTTATTAAGGAAAGAAAAATTGTCCCTCAAAAGTTACGATAGACCCCAGAGGGTACATACTCGTTTTATTCAATTTTTTTTCTGCCTACGATATAATATTTAAAAAGGCATTTTATAAGAAGAAATAAAATCAGCAAATAACATAAACTGAGAAGCTGGGAATAATTTGAAAACTTAGCTTTTTTTCTTGAGATTGTGAACGATGTAATTCTTGATAAAGATCATATTAAAACTGCTACAAAACACTTTGCAATGGTTATGTGCTGCAATCTGTTAATAACGAATTGAAAGAATACCGCAAGGTACTAATTGAACCCTATTATTTGGTTGAAATGTTCATTTTGGGGAAATTCAGACCCTTTTTTGGACCGTCCCTAAAAAGGGACGCTATGCATTAATGGGTTAAATTTTAAATAGCAAAATTATTAAACAAAAACATAACTGCGTCAAGAGCATCTTTGCATCAAATATGTAAAGATAAAAAACTGGTTTACTCCAGTTCAGTTATAATATGAGAAGCGACAGCAAAATTTTGTTGAAATTTTTGAGTATGATTGTCCCGTACGTGACGGTGAAATGGCCCTTTCAAGCTTTGTGAATGAGAGTAACTTTTCCTCGTGATTATGGGGCTTACTCTTTTATTCCTTTGAAATGACATTGAGATCACAAACTGAAACTTACGTTTTACTCCAAAACGAGTAAGGGAGTGTTTTACCTATTTGGCTAGTTTCTTAAAATAACAAACTCGCCAACTTGAAGACCAAGATACGTTCTAGAGCTTGTATACGTAAGGCTGAATATTCAAGCTCTAGGACTGTGACTAACCATATTTAAAAAAGTAGATAAACAAATAAGGCCCCTAAAATTTCAAACTCGTACGACCACAGTAATAAATTGAACACCGAAACTAATACAATTCCGACAAATTTACCAAGTTGACAGTGGAATAATAAATTTTTATCACATGTGTTGAACGGTCTTATAATGTAATAAATGAGCATTGATTACAAATTTTGATATCACGAAATAAATTTCGTTTTAGGGTATTTCTATTAATATACCCTAACATTTAATAATAGCTTAACTACAAAGTAAAAAAAGCACTACTACGACCATGTAATAACAAAAGCCGAGACCATAAATGCAAAATGTAAATGAAAAAAATATGTGAAAAAAATTAAGTAAACTTTTAAAAAATTATAAAAATGTGAGTGACTAGAAAAATGAAAAATTGAAACCAGAAAAACTATGATGATTATAAATTCACTAACTTTTAAAAAAATATAAAGTAATTACTTAATATATACTATATTTATTTTCTTGCAGAAGAATTTTAAGAGCTGAAGTATTGGTGAAAGAAATCAATCGACAAAACTTGTAGGATTTTGATTTAATATGAAAATTTTAATGATGCATTTGATAAGGACTAGAGAAATTTTGGAAATAAATGTTAAATATTGACTAAAAGATAGTGTCCTAATAAACTGATCACCAAAAGTTTATAAACGTTTATAATAACAACCATTAAATAAACACACACATTACTAAATAAAAAATAAAGATTTGTTCGCATACAAAGCAAAGAGAAAAAACTGAAAGCTAAATCGTAATGAAACGTTCGCCACAAAATTTATAACGTTTATGTCAGTAAACAAACTATTGAAAAGTTAGCAACTCATTCGAAAAATCTTCAATGGAAATACGAAACAAAATGGACAACAACTCAACACACAAGTAACGATAACAGATATTTACTAGCAAAATAAAACTAAAGAATACATTTCCCTTATTTTCTTAAGAAAAAACTACGGAAATGTTCGCAAAAATGGTATCAAAAGTAAATTTACTTATATTATCAAACAAACTAATGAACTAAGATCGAATTTGAATTCAATTTTCAACAAACCTATGCGAGCACTCTCACACACAAAATAATACGAGATCAAGAATACTCAAATATTTAGAAAATAATAATAATATAATTTTAACCTATTTATGCCCAAGTTTTTTTTAACAATTTTTTTTTCAATTTTTATGTGTTTAAAACTCTTACTTGGAATGGTTTACATACATTTTAGGCTTAAAATAGTTTGCCGTTGCCATATTTATTAATTTTTTAACATCCTGTTTATGGGATAATTTGCAGATAAGTGAGCAAAATACGACCTTACTTGACTTTACTTTTTCAAAGTAACATTATAGAATGCATCTGTGATCAACTTTAAGCAAATCATTTTAAAATAGTTTGATTTTATAAAAAAAAGGGTCACAAAAAAAACTTACTTTCTGTGGCTACCCATGCTGGATAATGGCTTGACTGATTTGTCTGAAAATAGCTGTCAATAAATAAACTCTGATGTCCAAATAGTGGCTCTAACCGGTTTTCTCAAGAAGGACTATTTAACTTGTGAAAAACAGTTTTAGTATAAAATGATATACCCATTACAGGTTTTTGTGTGCATTAACTAACAAGCATCCCGTTTTTAGGACACTGGGCATAAATGGGTTAATATACACATCACTGAGCAGGTTGTAGAATATCAATAAAGATTGGCATTAAAATAGAATCACCATTTGTAAAATTAATGAAAAAATATTTATAAATTTCAAACAGTTCAAAAATTATAGAGTTGAACGCATTTCAAATTACTACTGAAAATTTATGCTAAGATATACTATTGCTATTGAAAAATTCGTGCACTCTAAAATTCTGACTCATGTGTGCAATAAACATTCAACAAGCCTGTGAAAGACTTCAATATAAAATCATCACAATACTTTTCAAAATAATAATAATAATTTTTAAACTAAGAAAGAACATCAGGTTTTGTAAAATGCAACAATAATTGAATACCCACTTTAAAAATAAACACAGAACAAAACTATTTATAACAAATTTTTAAGAAAACATATTACATGTAAATTACATTACCCAAACAATGAAAATTAAGAAAAATATTTTTAAAACTACGCACAACAAAATAACAAAACTTATAAAATCAAAAAAACTTAAAATGCACGAATATATTAAAAGAAAATTCAACAGATTTTTTTAAAAAATGCATAAGTTTTTCCATTTCACCCTAATTTTTGGCACGATTTTTTTAAATTAAAACAAACTTGAAATAACTTTAGCTATGCGTGAATGTTTTGTCAATGAAACTATTTTTTTAAAACCTTGCATAAATGTGCATGATCTGTACTTTTTTTTATACCGCAAAATAATACTATTAATGAAAACTAAATTGCTATTTAAAGTTCATAATAAATTAAATAAATCTACTTGGAACAATCGTTAAATGCTTTAAATTTTTGAAAATTTGTTGAATATGTGTGTGTGTGTGTGTGTGTTCATGTTAAAATTTGCGCTTATAGTCAACAATTTCAAACTGAGCATGATCAAACAGAAATTTTAAAATGGTAACGATAACATAATAAATCCAATATAAGATATATATTATAAATATGTATTTCATACAGTCAAAACTTTTGGCATTATTAAAAACTATCAGAATTAGGAAAAAAAAAGCTTAAACTCATTATTTTCGACTTAGTTAATGTAACGTCGCCGTTATTGTTGCTGCGACCCAGCAATATAATAATCTCAGAATGAATGAAGCCTTTTTATAGATCGTCTGTAAATAAAGAAATGCAAGCAGCATTTGTGTGTTTACGACATGGCCTCAGAATCAATGATTGAATGATTAAGATTTTTTTTTTTTTTTCCTTTTTTTTTTTTTTTCGAATTTTTCTTTGAGTCTTTAAGTGTCAGAGGTGACAAAGAAATGCAAAGGGTTTACATTGAAAAATAGAAGAAAAAATAATATTTACCATCACTTAAAGCAGATCTTTACAATAAGCTTCATATCAAAACCTTTAAACTAATTCAAAGGGCAATTCCATTTTGATAAAAAACATCAGTTTTTCACAAAACAGCAAAAAAAACTGGAAATGTGATAATTCTTTGTTTTGTTGCATGAATTTTATGAAGAACATGAACTCTACTTCTATAAAATATATTTCAATTTTAAAGATTACCAGAAACAGTATTTAAATGATGTTTTTTTATTTCCATAACGGACGTATCTAATGCGTCCGTTACAAAGAAAATAACATTTACATGTTTTTCTGGAAATCTTCAAATTTAACTGCATTAAATAGAAGTAGAGTCCATGTTCTTCATAAAATTCATGCTACGAAACAAAGACTTATCATACTTCCAGTCTTTTTTTTTTTTTTTTGCTGTTTTGTGAAAAACTGATACGTCCGTTAGCGTGGAATTGCCCAAAAGCAATCAGATGCAAAAATTCAAATTTTTCAACTGTGGCTAGCCAAAATGCGCAGTCTGCCGATTCATACCCCTCTGCGCATGTAGTCGGTTACTTAAGCCCCCAAGTCCACAAACACACAAGCAAGGAAAACACGGAAATGTTCGAAATTGTTATCATTATGCGGATCGAATGCAACAAGCACAGATTAAGTTCAATTAGAATACATTTGTCATGTATGCAGATAAGGAATTTACTTCTCAAAAAAAGCAGCTGCTGAATGTTTAGATTTTTAAAAACACAGCGGGCGACGGGCAGAGGATGAAAAAGCGATTTTTCAACTGATAATCTCAGTTTGTGCCAGCTGAACAGATTCAACAACGAACACAAATTTACCGTCAGCATAATTAATATTAGTTATAAGCAATGCAAATCATCTTCAGGTGATATGAATAGGTAAATTATTAAGATTTCGTATGCAAGCATCCTCTCATTATCATTCATGGACTTATTCGCTTCTGTCGCAAAATTGTGCAACCAGTTTTGCTGCATGCAACGACTGGAAGCAAGCCGCTAATAGAATCCATTGGCTGATAAGGAAGATGAACATTTATTTCCTTTTTAAGAATTAGAAAATGAGTTAGCTTTAAATAATAAAGGCGAATCAGCACGTATACTTTAATAAAAATAGGGGCGGAGTGGAGATATATGCCACAAAAAATCCATACATTTTGAATATTAAATTAATTGTAATTTGGACTACACTCGTTTACAAAATTGAAAACCAACTACAGAAAGAAAAAAAAAACCATAAAGTTCCATCTATGAAAATATTCAATATCGACAGTCGCGTTAATAAAAAGTGGGCGAGACCTTGTTTGGCAAATCCATTCACTTTGAATAATAAAATAATTACTAGTTAATACTTATTTGGAAAAGTATTTGAAAGAAAGGGAGAGAGGGAGAAAATCTATGGTACGCATATTCTGAAGAAATTCGTTACATTTGCATGAAAAAATTAGGTATAGCTTACATACATTTTGTAATAAAGCAACAAATGTGGTAGAAAATTAAATTTTACTGAGCTATCAATTGACATGACACGCCAGCATTCGGTGGTATACCCGGCACGAAAAACCAAATTGCAGTCGAATAACTACCGGAAAATGAAGCATATAAGGCTTATAAATATAATTAGATAAAAATGTAATTCCTAATGAGAAAAAGGGTGGAT